>CAMAPE010000028.1:4742500-4770000 GCA_945859875.1 Cuscuta europaea
CAAGATATGAGTGTCACAAATACTTAGCCTTATCTCTATGATTTAGCGTTTTAGCGTAAATAGAGCTTTTTTAGCGTAAATACAGTGTATTTTAGTAATTAGGCAATCATCCCTTGATATTTTGAAACCAGCGCCTGAAGACACGTTTTAGAACTCGGTAAGATCTTTCCATCGAGATATTAAACGCTTTCAACGGCACAAAATAGAGCAGGATATGATCGCATCAAATTCTACACGAGTTCGGAGTGAAATCAGAAACATTTGTGAATATATGGTCAATCTGTAACTTTTAATTAATGAATTGTAAATGGAGTTGGAACAATAGCTTTAGAGATCCAATCTATCTTTCCAACGAGATATAATACGCTCCAAACGGATAAACACACAGCAAGATATGAGTGTCACAAATACTTAGCCTTATCTCTATGATTTAGCGTTTTCAACGAAAATAGAGCACTTTTAGCGTAAATACAGTGTATTTTAGTAATTAGGCAATTATCCCTTGCTATATTGAAATCAGCGCCTGAAGACAAGTTTTAGAACTCGGTAAGATCTTTCAACCGAGATATTAAAGGCTTTCAACGGCACAAATTAGAGCAAGATATGATCGTATAAAATTCTACACGACTTCAGAGTGAAATCAGAAACATTTGTGAATATATGGTTAATCTGTAACTTTTAATTAATGCATTGTAAATGAAGTTGGAACAATAGCTTTAGAGCTCCGATCTATCTTTCCAACGAGATATAATAAGATCCAAATGGATAAACACACAGCAAGATACGAGTGTCAGAAATACTTAGCCTTATCTCTATGATTTACCGTTTTCAGAGAAAATAGAGCACTTTTAGTGTAAATACTGTGTAATTTAGTAATTAGGCAGTCATCCCTTGATATTTTGAAACCAGAGCCGTAGTGGCCGTAGTGTGTGGGATTTCCCCCCACACTATAGGGACTCACAATTAATGAAAAAACTTGTGTTGGTTCGGGATGAGATCTTGTCCCATTTTGATAATGTCCCAAATGCAATCCGATGCCTTCAAAGTTTCCAATGTGAGGGGAAACTATCATCCATAAAGGTATATGATTTACTTAGGAATAAAGCCCCCCAACGTACATGGATGTCATTTATTTGGAAGAATTACATTCCTCCAAAATTTTCTTTTACTACGTGGTTGGCATTCCGGAACAGATTGGCTACATATGATAACCTCCATCGGTTAGATGTAGTGAATGTATGTATATTGTGCAAGGGTGGACCGGAAACGGTTCCACACCTATATTTTGAATGCCCTTTTTCAGGTAAAGTTTGGAATATGGTCAAAGCATGGATGCAAATGCCAAGACAAATGGGAACCTTGGCTAGCTCGGTGAAATGGATAAAGAAGGAGCAAAAAGGAGCTGGAGTCAAGGCCAAAGCTGTGAGGATTGCATTCTGCTACTCTATATATTGGATTTGGATGATACGAAATGCTGCCAGATTTGATGGCCCCAAACCGAAAGAAGAAGATGTTTTTGCAAGGATTCAGTATATTGTATACAAATTATTGTACAATATATACCCACATGATATGGTGGTGTTTTGATAAACTTTGACAAACAGTTTTTCCTCCTCACTTCCGTTGGCTTGATGAGGTAGGATAGGTTGATTAGATCTCATAGATAGCATATGATCTATTTTTTGGAGGTGATAGGTTATCCAATCTTTGGATAGCCTGCAATTTTGCTCACCCTTTTCGCTGTACAGTTAAACTCTTTTGGATGGTTACATATATATACTTACATTTCATCCAAAAAATTTGAAACCAGAGCCTGAAGACAAATTTTAGAACTCGGTAAGATCTTTCCAACGAGATCTTAAACGCTTTCAACGGCACAAAATAGAGCAAGATATGATCGCATCAAATTCTACACGAGTTCAGAGTGAAATCAGAAACATTTGTGAATATATGGTTAATCTGTAACTTTTAATTAATGCATTGTAAATGAAGTTGGAACAATAGCTTTCGAGCCCCGATCTATCTTTCCAACGAGATATAATACGCTCCAAATGGATAAACACACAGTAAGATATGAGTGTCACAAATACTTAGCCTTATCTCTAAGATTTAGCGTTTTCAGCGAAAATAGAGCACTTTTAGCGTAAATACAGTGTATTTTAGTAAATAGGCAATCATCCCTTGATATTTTGAAACCAGCGTCTCTCTCTAGCTTTCTTGGCTAGACTCTTCCGGCCGGGTTGGCACCACCACGAACGGTGGCCGCCGCCACCGGGGCCCTCCCGGCTCCGGCAGGTCTCAGGTGCGAAGGTTTTCTGAATTTTTGGAAATAGGTTCTAAACCACTTCGGTGGTTCCTGGATGCTTGTTGGCCGGAGTTCGCCGGAAAATATGGTAGGCTGAGGACTGTGTGTGACGGAATGCTGTGGCCATGGGCTGAAGAACTTGCCGGATAGCATGGAGACGCCATAACCAACAGTTAGTAACGCCGGATGCCTCACTCCTTGTTGGGGTCGAAGTAGTTTGGGTGAGCGACGGAGGTGAACGGGTTGGCCATGGAGATTTGGTGCCGGAAGGTTGGGGATTTGGCCTACGGTTTTGCACAGGTTCCTCGTCGAAAATATACCGTAGAAGATGACCGGTGTTGACCGGAGTGAATACGAGTTTCGTTCTTGGAGTCCTTGGCTGGTGTTCCTTGGCCGGAGAACAGGGATGCGAGCAAATCATGAGCCACAAGCAGATTCAGCTAGATAGGGTCTGGTAGTCTTCACTGCCGGTTTGTGCTTCAAACGATGATCGTTGTGTACGCCCTCAGCTTTCTCTTTTCATTCACAACCAGGGTGAAAACCCTCCGGTGGTGTAGCTGCGTCGTTCTTGGACTTGGCACCGGAAAGGTTGGGGAACCCCTTTGAAGCTGGAGTACAGGTGGAGGGGACGCCTGTAATCAGCTTATCAGGATCCCGGAATGTTTTAGTAGCCTTCTTGTTCATCTCCCTGCACTTTTGAACTGGCAGTGGTTTCCCCCGTCATGGGTGGTGGCGTTTTTAGTGGCAGCTCCGGATCATGGTTTTCTCCGTCATGGGTTGTGGCAGCTCTGGGTGATGGGGATACCGGTGCAGACCTTCATGCAGCCACCGCCTTGCTCTGCTTCGTTACGGATCCTTGGCTGGGCCAACGCCTTGGACCTGGAGTTCGCAGCCACCGGCGACTCGTCGTCTGAAAATGGGAAATGTTTACTCCGGTAAGGTTTCTTGTTCGTCATCTTGTCTAGCTTTGAGGATGTTTGGTGTTTTTTGTGATGAGCTCCACTCCTTTTACTTCGGTTCTTGTGAATTCTGGCTTTGGGTTTACATGGTTACAGTCCGGCTGGGTCACTTTTAACCTCTCCTTTGCTCACCGGACTGCTGTTGGGCTGCCGGAACTCAGTGGAGTGAAGGGGGGCTTTGGGAGGAGGTGTGCTAAGTCCTGAGAAGAGGATTCCCGTCGGAGGGTGGTATTTTTGTGAATTTGGATAGTGTTCAGGTTTTCGCTGGAGAAGATGACCGGCATACCGGGAATTGGAACCGCCTGGCGCTTCGAAACCGGCTGGTGATGTGTTCTCTCTCACCGTTCCCGCCGGTGGATGCCGGTACCGGTAGGGGGTGGGGGGGAGGTGGATGACGGGTACCGGAGATTTTGTGCCGGTGTGTAACTGCGTGCGAGCGTGGTTGAATTTGGGATCAATTTCGTGGGCTGCGAGTGACTAGCCGGAGCTTCGCCGGCGGGAGGTACCTGGATAGTCAACGGCCAACTGACAACGCTAGCTGCGATTGGACTGTGTGCTTCAGCTGTCCGTGTCCTGTCACTGTAGCAATTCGAATTTCAAAATTTCAATTGGATGTGCGGCGCTGAAGAAAAGAATGCTGGGCTTCTGCTTTGGGCTGCTACTGTGAAACCCTAACAGGCTTGGTGGGACTGGGCTGCAGAGATGCATGTTCTTTTGGCCTGGTTTATGCTGACCGAGAATGGGCCTTTGTTGGCTCTATTGTGGACTGTTTTTGATGGACATTGTGTTCCTTTAACCGGATTTTGCTTATGGGCTGGCCTTTTATAGACTAGTGCTTTTTTATTACTGATTTTTGTGATACGAGCCGGGGCCTGTCCCGTGCCGTTAGTTATCCAAAAACTCTCTCTCCCCCCCGGCGACAGCCGGGGGGGGGGGGGGGGAGGATACGGTATATACTATTTTAGGTTAGCTTGCTAGCAAAAAAAAAAATAGAACTCGGTATGATATTTCCAACGAGATATTAAACGCTTTGAACGGCACAAAATAGAGCAAGATATGATCGCATCAAATTCTACACGAGTTCGGAGTGAAATCAGAAACATTTGTGAATATATCGTTAATCTGTAACTTTTAATTAATGCATTGTAAATGAAGTTGGAACAATAGCTTTAGAGCTCCGATCTATCCTTCCAACGAGATATAATACGCTCCAAACGGATAAACACACAGCAAGATATGAGTGTCACAAATACTTAGCCTTATCTCTATGATTTAGCGTTTTCAGCGAAAATAGAGCACTTTTAGCGTAAATACAGTGTATTTTAGTAATTAGGCAATTATCCCTTGCTATTTTCAAATCAGCGCCTGAAGACAAGTTTTAGAACTCGGTAAGATCTTTCAACCGAGATATTAAAGGCTTTCAACGGCACAAATTAGAGCAAGATATGATCGTATAAAATTCTACACGACTTCGGAGTGAAATCTGTAACATTTGTGAATATATGGTTAATCTGTAACTTTTAATTAATGCATTGTAAATGAAGTTGGAACAATAGCTTTAGAGCTCCGATCTATCTTTCCAACGAGATATAATAAGATCCAAATTGATAAACACACAGCAAGATACGAGTGTCAGAAATACTTAGCCTTATCTCTATGATTTACCGTTTTCAGAAAAAATAGAGCACTTTTAGCGTAAATACAGTGTAATTTAGTAATTAGGCAGTCATCCCTTGATATTTTGAAACCAGCGCCTGAAGACAAGTTTTAGAACTCATTAATATCTTTCCAACGAGATATTAAACGCTTTCAACGGCACAAAATAGAGCAAGATATGATCGCATCAAATTCTACACGAGTTCAGAGTGAAATCAGAAACATTTGTGAATATATGGTTAATCTGTAACTTTTAATTAATGCATTGTAAATGAAATTGGAACAATAGCTTTCGAGCCCCGATCTATCTTTCCAACGAGATATAATACGCTCCAAATGGATAAACACACAGCAAGATATGAGTGTCACAAATACTTAGCCTTATCTCTAAGATTTAGCGTTTTCAGCGAAAATAGAGCACTTTTAGCGTAAATACAGTGTATTTTAGTAAATAGGCAATCATCCCTTGATATTTTGAAACCAGCGCCTGAAAGGAAATCGAGAGAGTCTCTCTCCTGGGTTCATCGGCGACCCAGCTTTTCTTCTCACGCGCAGGTCTTCCATGGAATTTCCGATGGTTTTGGATAGGTATCTGCCAATTTCCGGTTCATTTTAACAGGTTACGTTCTGATTCTGTGCTTGGATTTTAGTATAGAAGACCTAGAACGGCTGAAATAGACGATAGACAAAAAATTACTGTTCCTGTTCGCGAAATGATTTCCTTCGATTGTCTGCGAATCTGAGCGCAGTGTTCTTTGGAATCGGTTCGCGTTTTGGAATCTGGGATATACTTTGGATTTCTGAATTGTTGGGCGATAATTTGTTCGCATTTTATATTGTTGATTTTTCTGCTCTCTGCGACCGTTTTGGGAATTGGCGTACTACGACGCAGCTACTGTTCACCTGCGGGTATGGGAAGAACGAAACTGGATGTTGTGGAGTCCTCCTCTGCGAGAGTCACTAGGTCCCGATATGCAGTTTTAGAGGATTTGGATGAAAACTTCCCTGCACTGAAAACGAACTTGGTTAAACCGAGTGAGAAAAATGGGAAAACATCAGGGCACACCTTACCTGGTGCATCTGCAGCTACTGAGATTGGAGGAACACACCCTGCCGTTGGAAAAATCCCAGGTACTCCTAGGACTGTGAATATCACTGTTGCTGGGAATGTGAAGACCTCTGCGTCTGGGACTTTGAAGACCTCTTCTTCTGGGAAGATTGTCCCAATCCAGAAGGAACCTGTTGCAACTGCACCTACTGGGATGCACTCTGCCGCTGCAAAAATCCAAGGGACTCCTGGGATAGTGAAGGCCGCTGCCTCTGGGAAGACAGCCCCAAGCCAGGAGAATGCTGGTTCCTTGGTGCCGATTAAGGTAATTGCTGACAACTCTTCTGTTCTCAATCATGCCCAAGTACTCCCTAAAAAAGCTTAAATGGATAATAAACCATGGAATGCTCTCTTTAAGGATAACCGTGCACCCTCCCATGGGATTAAACTAAGGTTTATCCCTCCTAAAGGTAATGTTTTGGACCTCGCTGATATGGTTATGCCTTCCATGGTTGAGATGTGGGGATACTGTTTAGTTGGATTCTTTACAGGTCGTTTCCCTGGGCTTAAAGCAGTTCATGAACTAAGGGAAAAATGGGGAGTGAAATGTTTGTTTAGATCCCACGATAAGGGATGGATTATCTTTAAATTTCAAAATGAGGAGGACAGATTGAAAGTGCTAAAGGAGGGACCGTACTCAATCTTTGGGAAATCATTGATGTTGAAGATGCTGTCCGAGGACTTCTCTTTTGAGGATGAGGAATTCCTCAAAGTGCCAATTTGGGTTAAATTCCCAAACCTGCCAATGAATTTATGGAATGAAAGGGCTATGAGCAAGGTAGCATCTATGGTTGGGGTTCCGTTGTCTACGGACAAGGTCACCCAAGAGAGAACCAACCACAATTACGCTAGAGTACTCATTGAAGTTGATATTTCGAAGCCACCCCCGCTGTCCTTTCCTATTCGGTTGCCCTCACACAAGGTAATCGAACAATGGGTGCGATATGAGACTTTTCCTAACTACTGCTTTCACTGCAAAGAATATGGACATCATCCATTTATTTGTAAAAAGCTAGCTGAAAAAGAATTAAAGGAAAAGAATGATAAGGAAAAGATCGGGTTGGATAAGGAGGATGAACTGAATTCTTTACAAGGTGAGGAAGTGGGAGTGAAAGAAAGTGAGGCCCATGTGGAGAGCATTGGTAATATGCCTACTGATACGCTTGGGGTGAAGTTGATTATGCCAGAGGCTACTGTGCTGGAAGAGACCGATAGTGAGAGCTCAGGATATGGTTCGTTTGAGACTGACACTGGATAAGGGGAAGAGGATCTAGTCCTGACAGATAATTTTGATGAAGTTTACATGGAAGGTAAGGTTTATATGATTAAAAAAGATACTAAGGACAGCAAAAATATGATAAGGAGAATCCCAGGTTTAAGCTGGGAGGAAACTTTTGCTAAAAAGAAGATTGCTCTTCCTGATCTTTTTAAGGGAAGTTCAAATGGGAAGAATAAGAAAAAGACCAGAAGAAATCGGCACTAGGAGTATTTGCTACTGTTGCTTGCGATCAAAGGATGCTGGTTTGTTTTTATTCAAGAATCGGTGCATGTTATTTACAGGGAGTTATATTGTTTTTGTTAGTGCGCTATTGCTAGTGGGTGGTGCTTTTGGATTATTGTGATGCTATGATTATTATGGGCTGATACAGGGATATGCTTTTAACTAATGAAGTCATTGGATAAGCGTGCCAGACTGATTGTGCTTTGTGGCTGCGCCATAGAAGACTTCTTGAGGCGGTGGCCTATTGCTTTTTACTTTTAAAAGCTGGGATCATGCGCCTGGTTCTGTTCACGTAGTATTGAATTTTTGTTTTGACTGGGAGCTAGTGCTATATTACCACGTAGTATTGATGGTTTAGTTGGTGATGCTAGTTTTGTGCTGGTTTGGAGCTGGGCCATGAGGTGTTGTTTTTACTTTTTGATGACTTTATTTAGGTTAGATTAGTCTAACTTAGATAGCTTTTTTTATCTGTACTTGATACATTGTAAAATGTTATTTTTGGGTGATTTATATATATACTTACATTTCATCCAAAAAAAAAATTGAAACCAGCGCCTGAAGACAAGTTTTAGAACTCGGTATGATATTTCCAACGAGATATTAAACGCTTTGAACGGCACAAAATAGAGCAAGATATGATCGCATCAAATTCTACACGAGTTCGGAGTGAAATCACAAACATTTGTGAATATATCGTTAATCTGTAACTTTTAATTAATGCATTGTAAATGAAGTTGGAACAATAGCTTTAGAGCTCCGATCTATCCTTCCAACGAGATATAATACGCTCCAAACGGATAAACACACAGCAAGATATGAGTGTCACAAATACTTAGCCTTATCTCTATGATTTAGCGTTTTCAGCGAAAATAGAGCACTTTTAGCGTAAATACAGTGTATTTTAGTAATTAGGCAATCATCCCTTCATAGTCTGAAACAAGAGCCTGAAGACAAGTTTTAGAACTCGGTAAGATCTTTCCAACGAGATATTAAACGCTTTCAACGGCACAAAATAGAGCAAGATATGATCGTATAAAATTCTACAGGACTTCGGAGTGAAATCAGAAACATTTGTGAATATATGGTTAATCTGTAACTTTTAAATAATGCATTGTAAATGAAGTTGGAACAATAGCTTTAGAGCTCCGATCTATCTTTCCAACGAGATATAATAAGATCCAAATGGATAAACACACAGCAAGATACGAGTGTCAGAAATACTTAGCCTTATCTCTATGATTTACCGTTTTCAGAGAAAATAGAGCACTTTTAGCGTAAATACAGTGTAATTTAGTAATTAGGAAGTCATCCCTTGATATTTTGAAACCAGAGACTGAAGACAAGTTTTAGAACTCGGTAAGATCTTTCCAACGAGATATTAAACGCTTTCAACGGCACAAAATAGAGCAAGATATGATCGCATCAAATTCTACACGAGTTCAGAGTGAAATCAGAAACATTTGTGAATATATGGTTAATCTGTAACTTTTAATTAATGCATTGTAAATGAAGTTGGAACAATAGCTTTCGAGCCCCGATCTATCTTTCCAACGAGATATAATACGCTCCAAATGGATAAACACACAGCAAGATATGAGTCTCACAAATACTTAGCCTTATCTCTAAGATTTAGCGTTTTCAGCGAAAATAGAGCACTTTTAGCGTAAATACAGTGTATTTTAGTAAATAGGCAATCATCCCTTGATATTTTGAAACCAGCGCCTGAAGACAAGTTTTAGAACTCGGTATGATATTTCCAACGAGATATTAAACGCTTTGAACGGCACAAAATAGAGCAAGATATGATCGCATCAAATTCTACACGAGTTCGGAGTGAAATCAGAAACATTTGTGAATATATCGTTAATCTGTAACTTTTAATTAATGCATTGTAAATGAAGTTGGAACAATAGCTTTAGAGCTCCGATCTATCCTTCCAACGAGATATAATACGCTCCAAACGGAGAAACACACAGCAAGATATGAGTTTCACAAATACTTAGCCTTATCTCTATGATTTAGCGTTTTCAGCGAAAATAGAGCACCTTTAGCGTAAATACAGTGTATTTTAGTAATTAGGCAATTATCCCTTGCTATTTTGAAATCCGCGCCTGAAGACAAGTTTTAGAACTCGGTAAGATCTTTCAACCGAGATATTAAAGGCTTTCAACGGCACAAATTAGAGCAAGATATGATCGTATAAAATTCTACACGACTTCGGAGTGAAATCTGTAACATTTGTGAATATATGGTTAATCTGTAACTTTTAATTAATGCATTGTAAATGAAGTTGGAACCATAGCTTTAGAGCTCCGATCTATCTTTCCAACGAGATATAATAAGATCCAAATGGATAAACACACAGCAAGATACGAGTGTCAGAAATACTTAGCCTTATCTCTATGATTTACCGTTTTCAGAGAAAATAGAGCACTTTTAGCGTAAATACAGTGTAATTTAGTAATTAGGCAGTCATCCCTTGATATTTTGAAACCAGCGCCTGAAGACAAGTTTTAGAACTCATTAATATCTTTCCAACGAGATATTAAACGCTTTCAACGGCAAACAATAGAGCAAGATATGATCGCATCAAATTCTGCACGAGTTCAGAGTGAAATCAGAAACATTTGTGAATATATGGTTAATCTGTAACTTTTAATTAATGCATTGTAAATGAAATTGGAACAATAGCTTTCGAGCCCCGATCTATCTTTCCAATGAGATAT
Source organism: Cuscuta europaea (assembly GCA_945859875.1). NCBI lineage: Eukaryota > Viridiplantae > Streptophyta > Magnoliopsida > Solanales > Convolvulaceae > Cuscuta > Cuscuta europaea. Next base: position 4,752,756 of record CAMAPE010000028.1, read on the forward strand.
AATACGCTCCAAATGGATAAACACACAGCAAGATATGAGTGTCACAAATACATAGCCTTATCTCTAAGATTTAGCGTTTTCAGCGAAAATAGAGCACTTTTAGCGTAAATACAGTGTATTTTAGTAAATAGGCAATCATCCCTTGATATTTTGAAACCAGCGCCTGAAGACAAGTTTTAGAACTCGGTATGATATTCCCAACGAGATATTAAACGCTTTGAACGGCACAAAATAGAGCAAGATATGATCGCATCAAATTCTACACGAGTTCCGAGTGAAATCACAAACATTTGTGAATATATCGTTAATCTGTAACTTTTAATTAATGCATTGTAAATGAAGTTGGAACAATAGCTTTAGAGCTCCGATCTATCCTTCCAACGAGATATAATACGCTCCAAACGGATAAACACACAGCAAGATATGAGTGTCACAAATACTTAGCCTTATCTCTATGATTTAGCGTTTTCAGCGAAAATAGAGCACTTTTAGCGTAAATACAGTGTATTTTAGTAATTAGGCAATCATCACTTCATAGTCTGAAACCAGAGCCTGAAGACAAGTTTTAGAACTCGGTAAGATCTTTCCAACGAGATATTAAACGCTTTCAACGGCACAAAATAGAGCATGATATGATCGCATCACATTCTACACGAGTTCAGAGTGAAATCAGAAACATTTGTGAATATATGGTTAATCTGTAACTTTTAATTAATGCATTGTAAATGAAGTTGGAACAATAGCTTTAAATCTCCGATCTATCTTTCTAACGAGATATAATACGCTCCAAACGGATAAACACACAGCAAGATATGAGTGTCACCAATACTTAGCCTTATCTCTATGATTTAGCGTTTTCAGCGAAAATAGAGCACATTTAGCGTAAATACAGTGTATTTTAGTAATTAGGCAATTATCCCTTGCTATGTTCAAACCAGCGCCTGAAGACAAGTTTTAGAACTCGGTAAGATCAAGATCAAGTTTCCGTTGAGAAGTCGAGAGCGTCTCTCTCTAGGCCATCCACGGCTTAGTTCTTCTCCAACGGAAATAGCTCGTTTCTTGCCATCTTCTTCTTCGATTTCTTCCCCTTTGAGCTTGGATTTTAGTTATACTACTTCCCATTCCTGTTGGGTTGCATTATTCCTAAATTTTGAGCTCGGTTTCGAAGTTTTTGAGCTAGGAATCACCAACTCGCACCGCGGAAACACTATTCACCGTGGAAGGTCAACGCCTCCCTAGGGCGTTTCTCCGTCTGGTTTTCAATTTTGAAGGTATTTCTAGCTTGCCCTAGCTGAGGGGATTAACTTTTACTAACTTCCGCCATCATCGTCCAAGATTTGATTTTGAGCTTCTCTTCCAACGGTCACCTAATTCATTGTCGGACGAAGGTTTTCTTGTTCTCGGAGGGGTGGCTTTTCTTTAGCTTCCCCTTCCATCATGGGGGGTAAGAAAAAGAAGTCCCCTTCTAGCTCTCGACCTACCAACGCGTCATCATGTCTTCGTATCAAGAACCAAGGAAAGGAGATTGATGATGCCGTAGCAAGCTCACTCTCGGAAAAGAAGGAAATCACTCCAAAGGAAATCTTTGACATCAATATTGGTTCTAATGTTGGAAAGGTTAGTTCTAATTCTTCTACCGTAGTTGATGAATGTGGGACTAGTGAGGATGCTAATTTGCCGAACTCTATTGAGGCCATCCGTGTTGAGGAGGTATCACCTTTACCCCCCCCCCCCCCTATTGTCGTTAATGATGTATTGGTGGAAGACCTTGTTGATGAAATTGTTGTGGAAGATGTTATTGATGAAATTGAAAGTGAATATATTGTTGACCCTCTTGCGCTTAAAGTGTTGGATGAATCCCAACAAATGGTTATTGAACAGGTCCCCAAAGTGGTTGATACCATGCCTATTATCGATGCAAGTGCCCCGATAGAACCCATTGTCCCGGTGGAACCTAATGCCGCGGCATCCAAATGGGGGAAACCCGGTGATAAGCCATCTTTTGTCTCCCTTTTTAAAGATAATAGGCAGCCGGACAAGGGTATGAACCTACACTTTATTGAGCCAAAAGGGGATGTTATAGACCTTTCTAACCGAAAAATCTCCTCCATGATTGAAATATGGGGTCATTGTCTTATGGCCTACTTTGATGGGCGCTTCCCCGGGCTAAAGAGTATTCATGAAATGGTACAAAGATGGGGAGTACCTTGCCGTGTTAGATCTCATGATAGGGGATGGGTAATATTTAAATTTCAAAATGAGGATGATAGGGCCAATGTACTCATGGAAGGGCCGTACTACCTATTTGGAAAGATTGTGCATCTAAAGACTCTCTCCGAGGATTTCTCAATGGATGACGAAGAGTTCCTAAAAGTTCCAATATGGGTGCTTTTCCCACATCTACCTATGAGGATTTGGGATGAAGAGTGCATTAGTGAAGTTGCTTCTAGAGTTGGCACACCTATTACTACGGATAGGGTTACCTTGGAAAACGCTAGATCTTCTTTTGCAAGGGTCCTAATTGAGGTGGACGCTTCTAAACCCCCTCCTCTTAAACTCCAAATCAGGCTGCCAAGTGGGAGGTTGCACACCCAATATGTGAGGTATGAAACTTTCCCTAACTATTGTTTTCATTGCAAATGTTTTGGCCACCATTGTTTTACATGCAAGGTCTTAGCCGACATTGAAAAGAAAGAGAGTGAAGCAAAGAAGGCTCAAAATGAAGCTCTAGGGGATGCTAACAAGGAAGGGGTGGGGGAACCACCAACAACAATTGTTGACAAAGGAAAGCAACCCATCATAGAAGAAAGTGACAAGTACCCGAGACCAATTAAGACTCCATCAAAGGAACATCCTTTTTTCAAACTCATCAAGGCGGTGAGGTATGGTAAGAGAAAAATTCCTAAGGAGACAATGGGTACTTCATCCGGCTACACTACACAAGAGGAAGGCAATGATCAAGAGGATCAATCCGAAAGAAAGGTGGATGCTTTTGACAAAATGTTCTCGGATGAAGTCATTATTGATATGGATCCCGCTTTGGATTTCTCAAGCCCTATCATCAAAGTTAAGCACATTAAGAAGGTGGATGAAGAGGCAACTGTTCTCAAACTTGGACATAACCTTAGCATTGTTGACCATAAGGCACCGGGTGTTTTCTTCACAAAAGATTGCCTTGAAAAATTGCCGGATGTTATACCACATGACCAAGGATATTCTTTCGGGCCTACCTTTATGAGGGGTGTCTATAGACATTATCTCAATAGATTCTTTGAAGAAGGCTGCCCAAGAGGGAACTCATGTAAGGTTAAAGATCCAAGGAAGGTAAAGCTTGATCAAGTACGTGTGGTCCATGATATTAGGGATGCTTATCTTGATGATGTTATTACCAAAGTTGAATTCTTGGAAGACCAGCCACCTAACATCCATCTAATGCACCTTGAAGAGGTCAAAGATATGATTGTTAGACTTGATAACTATCTTAGTGTCCAAGATCAAGCTACTAACACTAAGGCAATCAATTTCACGAAGGAATGCTTCTTAGCTCTTCCCGGAAGCTTACAAACTGATGAGGGGTATGTTTTTAACTCTTCTTTCTTTGAAATACCATATTATTTGCTTTTTATTACTAGGTACACTCCAAGGGAACCAAAGAAGCCCATGTTGCCCGAAGCTCGAAATGAAAGGAAGAAGTGGAGGAGGCACACCCCCAAAAGTTCTTAATGATTGTGTCATCTTGGAATGTCCGAGGCCTCAATAAGGTCTCCAAACAAAACCTTATCTTAAATTTTGTGAAGTCTAATAATGTACATATATGTTGTCTTCTTGAAACTAAATTGAGCACCCCAAACTTTGAAGAGTTCCGTAGTAATAAATGGCCTTCTTGGTCATCTACTACTAACTTTGATAAGATTGATGGTGGTCGTATGGTTGTTCTTTGGAATCTTAACCTTGTTCATGTTAATGTGCTAGAAGTTGATAAGCAACATATTCATTGTGAGGTTAAATGTCTTACTACTCAACTTGTCTTCTATGTCACCTTTGTATATGCTCTTTATTCTATTGTTGAAAGGAAGGTGCTTTGGGATCATATTGCTCGTTTGGAATCTTCTATTGATAAGCCTTGGCTTGTCATGGGGGACTTTAATTGTGTTTTTAGCCCAAGTGAGAGGGTTGGTCCTACCCCCCCCCCTCGGCTTACCAAATGCAAGATTTAATTGACCTTAAAGTGCAAGCTAATATAGTTGACACCCCTTCTACGGGTGAATTTCTTACTTGGAATAGGGGTCCCCTTTGGGCCAAATTGGATAGAGTTCTTATGAACCCTCTTTGGGGTACTCATGGGATCTCATGCTCCACACATTTTCATGATATGGAAGTTGAATTTGACCATGTGTCTTCTATAGTCACTCTCGGCCAAACCAACAATCTTGGATCTAAGCCATTCAAATTCTTTAACATGTGGCTCAAACATGACACTTTCAAAACTACTCTTACTTCCTCTTGGTGTAAGGATGTGTATGGAAGCTCTCAATTCATTTTGGCCCAAAAATTGAAATATTTGAAACAACCTCTTAGAGAACTGAATAAGCTGAACTTTAGTCACATATCCGAGAGAGTCAAGGAATCTAAGTTGGAATATAAGGGGCTGCTTAGTCTCTCTATGATTTCACCACTTGATGAGGCTCTTAAGATGGACATTGCTATATGCAAGAAAAAACTTATTAATCTCAAGAAGGCTGAGGAAGATTTTTTTAGGCAAAAGGCTAAAGCAACACATCTTGTTCAAAGTGATAAATGTACTAAATATTTCCATTCTATTGTTAAGAAGAACAACACTAGGAACTTCATTACTGCTCTTAAGCTTCCTAATGGGGATCCTACTACTTCAATTGATCAAGTTGCTTGTGAATTGGTGAATTTTTACACATCCTTGTTTGGCACTTACTATCCAAATTCTCCTTTGGACCCTACCATTGTCTCCTCGGGTAAGACCTTACCCCCACTATTGAAAGACAGCCTCATTGCACCATTTTCTGATCTAGACATAAAGGAGGCCTTGTTTGATATAGGAGACAATAAAGCCCCTGGCCCTGATGGGTACACCTCGGCTTTCTTTAAAGAAAATTGGGATATTGTTGGTAATGACATGATTAATGCTGTTAAGGGCTTCTTTGGGTCTGGTAGAATTCTTAAGCAACTCAACCACACGGTTATTGCTTTAATTCCTAAGACCAACCATGCTCCTACAGTTGCTGATTTTAGACCCATTGCGTGTACTAATGTCATCTACAAAGTGATTACTAAGATCTTGGCTAAAAGGATGATTCCTTGCTTGCCTGATCTTGTTGACCCTGCCCAGGGGGCTTTTGTTGATGGCAGACTTATGATTGATAATATTTTTATTGCCCAAGAACTTGTTAAGGGTTATACCAGGAAAAGAATATCTCCAAGGTGTATGATCAAAGTTGACCTTAGAAAAGCCTATGATACCATATCCTGGGACTTTCTGGCTGATATGCTAAAACATCTGGGCTTCCCAAGGAGATTTATTGGGTGGATTATGGAATGTGTCACCACACCTTCTTACTCCATCTCAGTATATGGTGTCCTCCATGGCCATTTTAAAGGTAAAAGGGGCCTGAGGCAAGGTGACCCCATGTCCCCCCTCCTTTTTGTACTATGTTTGGAATACTTATCTAGATTGTTGAATGTGAGAACCCAGGAACCAGGTTTCAAATACCATCCCAAGTGTGGTAGCTTGAAGATCTCCCATGTTGCTTATGCGGATGACTTAATGCTCTTTTCTAAAGGGCATAAGTCTTCCATTAAGATCCTTGTTGATTTTTTGGAAGAGTTTGGTAGAATCTCTGGTCTTGTGGTAAACTATGAGAAATCCAACATTGTTCTTGGAGGCATGAATGATTTTGATCTTAACAGTATCCTTGAACTGGTAGACTTTAAGGTAGGGGCTTTTCCGGTTAAATACCTTGGGGTCCCTTTGGCCCCTCTAAAGGTATCCGTTGCACAATATGCCCCCTTGATTGACTCGGTCACTAACTTTATTAGTGCATGGAATCTTAAAACCTTGTCATATGCTGGTAGAGTGGAACTTATCAAGTCTGTGATACAAGGTGTTCATTCTTTTTGGCTCCAAGTTTTTCCTATTCCTAGGACTATACTTGACAGAATTACCTCTATTTGTCGCATATTTCTTTGGGGAGGTAAATTTTGTAGGGTTTCTTGGGCCGACATTTGCCTTCCTAAAGATGAGGGTGGCCTTGGGATCCATGACACTAGAGTATGGAACTCTTCCCTTCTTGCAAAAATATTTTGGGATGTTCACACAAAAAAGGACACCCTCTGGGTCAAATGGGTCCATGGTGTGTACCTTAAGGGCCGTGGTGTGTGGGACTTTTCCCCACACCATAGGGATTCGCATTTGATGAAAAAATTGGCCTCGATTAGGGATGAATTTTTGGGAAAATTTGGGGGTACTGAGGCTGCCATATGTGGTTTAAATGCTTTGCAATCTAATGGAAAACTTGTACCTCTAAAGTTTATGAACTTCTTAGAACTAAGGCTCCCCACCGTTGGTGGATGTCTTTTATTTGGAAAAGTTATATTCCTCCTAAGTTTTCCTTTACAACCTGGTTGGCATTCCGTAATAGGTTGGCTACAAATGACAATCTTCATAGATTAGATGTGGTCAACACTTGTGCCTTGTGTAAGGGTGGGCCAGAATCTGTCCCACACCTATATTTTGAATGTCATTTTGCAGGTAAAGTTTGGAACATGGTCAAGGAATGGTTGAAAATCCCAAGGCTGATGGGCTCCCTCACAAGCTCGGTCAAGTGGATAAAGAAGGAGAGGAGTGGAGCCACCATACAAGCAAAAGCAGCTAGGATTGCCTTCTGCTTCTCAGTATACTGGATTTGGAGAATAAGAAATGCTACAAGATTTGATGGATTGCTACCTAAAGAAGAAGAGGTTTTTGCAAGGATAAAGTACATTGTGTACAAAGTTTTGTATAGTATTTACCCACATGAGTTGGTGATGTTTTGATTTACTTTCTGCCGGTTCCTCTTGAGGCAACCTTGCTTTAATTTTGGCCTTTTGGCAGGTGTGAGGTTTATCCATCCTTTGGATAGCCTACAATTTTGCTCACCTTTTTGATGTACATATAAACTCTTTGGATGGTTCCTAATATATACTTACTGTTCATCCAAAAATAGAACTCGGTAAGATCTTTCAACCGAGATATTAAAGGCTTTCAATGGCATAAATTAGAGCAAGATATGATCGTATAAAATTCTACAGGACTTCGGAGTGAAATCAGAAACATTTGTGAATATATGGTTAATCTGTAACTTTTAATTAATGCATTGTAAATGAAGTTGGAACAATAGCTTTAGAGCTCCGATCTATCTTTCCAACGAGATATAATAAAATCCAAATGGATAAACACACAGCAAGATACGAGTGTCAGAAATACTTAGCCTTATCTCCAGGGCCGGCTTTACTCATTAAGAGACCCTGTGCAAATCACAAAAATGAGGCCTTTTATTCAATAAAATGCATAGATCTATGGTACATATGAATTGTTCAAATCCAGACTTGCTATAAGCATACCAAAATTATCCAGCAGCCCAGCACATTGAGTACAATAAAGCATCCAAATAAAGTAAAGGATTCAAATTTAAGCACATCATTTAATTAAAAAGAGCCATTCTCCTAGCATTCTTCGAAGCAAATTCATCAATCAGTTCTTGGCAGTCCACTTTCTCCAAGACTTCTTTCTCTACGGTTATCAACTCTAAACCATTAAGTCGTTGTTGTGACATTGTTGAACGCAAGTAAGACTTCACAATCTTCAACTTCGAAAAGCTTCTTTCTGCAGAAGCAACAGTGACAGGAATAGTCAACAAAATTCTATATGCAATAATTGTATTTGGAAAACAGTCCAAGTCTTTTAAAAACTTCAAAATTTCAATAGGACCCATTTTTTTTTCAGGCAAAAGTCGTCTCAGTAACTTTAACTCAACACATAACTCATTTCTATCAATATCAGACTTTTCATTATGTTTGAGAGCATTTTCAAACTGAATACAACAAGCCTTTAAACTTGCATCATCTAATGCCTTTAATTTGTGAGAAGTAAATAAGAAACCAAAGACATTTTCATATTCCTGAAATTGCTCAAATCTGCTCTTCAGAGAAGTTATGGCTCTATCAACAATGTAAAGAAAATAATTCACTTTAAAGGATTCCTCCATTGACAGTTTAGCCTCAGGTGATGTATTTATATTCTCATCAAAATGTTTTTTCCTTCGAATTTCACGCCTTTGAGGAAATACGGGATCAATATTATCTTCAATAGCAATTTCCTTAGCACTATTTAAGGCATCATTAAAACCAGTTTCTCTATATTTCTCGAAAAAGGAAATCAACCCCTTTATTTTTTCAATAGCAACATCAATAAGCATATCCCTTGATTGTAAAAACTTGCTAACCAAATTAATAGCACATAACACTTCAAACCAAATAACTATGGCAACTAAAAACTCAAAATCAGCAAGCTCGTTAATTGCTAAAGATTTAGCTTCACTTCTTATTTTAGGATCATTATCAACATCTGCTACTTGTAGTAAAGCTTCTCGTAATTCTGATATTTGAGATCTTATAGCTTTAACACTATCAACCCGACTCTCCCAACAAGTGGCTGACAATGGCTTTGGAGTCAACCCTTTTATATTATTTTTCAAAATTTCCCACCTCTTTGTTGAATTTGCAAAAATTGTATAAATACGTTGTATGATTCCAAAAAAATCTTTAGCTTTAGTAGATGTATTGGCCATATCACACAATGCCGAATTTAGACTATGGCAGCCACAAGAAGTATAAAAAGCTTTAGGGTTAATGTCTAACAGTCTCTTTTGCACTCCTTGATGTTTTCCTTTCATATTTGAGCCATTATCATAACCTTGTCCTCGCACATCAAATATACTAAGATCAAGATTTTCCAACTCAGTTTGTAAAGTATTAAAAAGCCCTTGACCAGTTGTGTTATTCACATTCAAAAATCCTACAAAAGATTCTTCAATGTTTACAGAATTAGTAGATACATCCACATATCTCAATATCAAAGTCATTCTTTCTTGGTGACTAACATCAGGCTTACAATCAAGAATAACAGAAAAGTATTTTGCTTGTTTTATTTTTTTAATGATTTCTGTTTTTATTACAGACCCAAGCAAAAATATTAGTTCATTTTGAATAGTGTGCCCAAGATAATGACTATGAATATCATTATTTGTAATACGCCTAACATGTTCTTGCACAATTGGGTCAAATTCTGCCAAAAGTTCAATTAAACCTAAAAAATTGCCATTGTTATTGTCATATAACTTTTCATTAGTACCACGAAAAGCTAAATTATGTTTTCCAAGAAATTTCACAACTACAATAATTCTTAGTAAATTTTTTTTCCAATGTTCTGTCTCTTTCTCAATTTGCGCTTGAGCCATTTTATCAATAGTTTGATTCTTCACAAATCTTAAGCGCACATCATACCAAGTTGCCATATTTTTTACATGTTCCATGCTTATTTCATGTTCTCTAAGTCTTTCACCAATATGTGCCCAGTCTGCAAACCCTTCATTCGCTAACTGACCTCTACCAATTCCATTTTTAAAAATTTTACAACAAAAACAGAACACTTTGTTAAGTTCTTTCGAATAAACAAGCCAATCTCTATCGCACTTTTCCCCGTTTGATAAAACTCTAGTATACGAATTTGCAGTAAATCGTCTAGAAAATTTATCTTTAGGACCCTTGACAATAGAACAATCTCTTTTTGGACCCTCTATAACTAATAAATCAACCATTTTGGAGCTAAGACCATCCCAGTTTCTTGGATCAAATATATCTACCATATGAGATGTTTCTGGAGAATTAACTGGTCCTTCATTTTCATTAATACCATCACCTATATCATGAATTTCATTTTCTAGGGAATTGACATTTTCATTCTCTAGATGATTATTATCGCTCTCTACTAGCACATCATTACAATTTCCAGATCCGTCATTTACATTATCATTCACAATTATCACATCATCACAACCAACCACATTAAAATTTTGATTTTGAACAAAAACTTGAGGGTCTATTTTGATAAATTTATCAAGAGCTCCTGCTTGAGATTTAATTAATGCTTCAACTTTTCTTTTTTTCAACAGCTTTTCATGACCAGATTCATACTTTTTCATTCCAGGAGCCATAATATCAAGATTCAAGAAATCAAAATCACTTTAATTGGAGTTAAAAAAGATGGAGACAACCTGATATTTGAAAGTTGGAAATCCAATACCGATGTAGTGAACTAGCAATGCACTGCCTACTTTCCTACCTTGCTGTTCAGTTCATAAAATCAGAAAGAAACGAATTAAAATGACAAAATCGCAACTTCATAACCTAAGAGGCTAAGAAATTAGATAACAAAAACTCAAAAAGTGAATGACTTTACCTTTGTCTGGAATCTGAATAACTCGACTAGTTGAATCGAACGGCCAACTCAGGCAATCAACAATTTGATTTTTTGAGAAGAATCCCAATTCACAAACAGCTTCAATTCAAACCCTAAATGGTCAAGAAGCAGATAGAAGATGGGAGATGGAGTAGCCGGTGCTTTGTGTTATGCGAACATGTTTGGGAAGTGGGAGGGTTTTTAGGCTTTTTGTTTACATTTGATTTAATTTGGTTATTTGGAGGCTGGAGCGTAGATGACAGAAGTAGGGTTTTGAGTTGGGCTTTGTTTAAGCGTGTTTCAAAATTTTCAATGGGCCATTCGTAGTTCCTATTTAAAATAATTAATTATAAATTAAATGATTACTTTATATGTATATATACTATATATATTTAAAAAATAATGGGCCTTCTATTTTTTGAGGCCCTGTGCAGAGGCCCTGTTTGCACAGGCTAATCTACGGCCCTGCTTATCTCTATGATTTACCGTTTTCAGAGAAAATAGAGCACTTTTAGCGCAAATACAGTGTATTTTAGTAATTAGGCAGTCATTCCTTGATATTTTGAAACCAGCGCCTGAAGACAAGTTTTAGAACTCATTAAGATCTTTCCAACGAGATATTAAACGCTTTCGAGCTCAGATTCTACACGAGTTCAGAGTGAAATCAGAAACATTTGTGAATATATGGTTAATCTGTAACTTTTAATTAATGCATTGTAAATGAAGTTGGAACAATAGCTTTCGAGCCCCGATCTATCTTTCCAACGAGATATAATACGCTCCAAATGGATAAACACACAGCAAGATATGAGTGTCACAAATACTTAGCCTTATCTCTAAGATTTAGCGTTTTCAGCGAAAATAGAGCAGTTTTAGCGTAAATACAGTGTATTTTAGTAATTAGGCAATCATCCCTTGATATTTTTGAAACCAGCTCCTGGAGCCTGAATTCCGTTCTAGTGAGGGTTGAGAGCTCACTCTCCCGATTTTTGGCCTAACGGTCAAAAACTTGGCTCACTCACGCCGGAAACCACCTCTCACCGCCTTACACCACCGCAAACCACCACCATCTTCACCCTGGAGCTTGTATATCCTCCATATTACTTCCTCCATTCCTTGGTTGAGTAATATCTGGGATATCCCCGCTCCTTCTTCCCCAAATCGTTCGCAACTCTACTATTCACGAAAAAGGTCAACGCATTTTTCTTCATCATCCACTAGGCCAATTCCGATTTTGAGCTTGGATTGGGGTTCGCCTTGGTGAGGAGATCAACTTTATCAACTTTGTTTCATCATCAAGGAAGGCCGTACAACAAGCTACTGTTCACAAACGCAGCCATTGGTACGGATTTCTTAGCTCCATCTATTGAAAAAACTCAAAGCTTCTCGGTTTAGAAGGGGTTGCTATTTTTAGCTACCCCTTCCATGGTTTGAAGATTGTTTCTTGTTCATCTCTCAAATAACCATGCCCAAGTCCACGGCTAAAAAGAAGGAGCCCCAAGCTCCTACAAAGTCGTCCTCAAGGCTCAAAGAGAAGGCAAAAAACAAAGAAATTGAAGATGCACTCTCGGCTATGGACCAAGTAAGTGACTCCGAATTGAGCTTGGACTTTGCTAGTGAATCCGAGGGGGATTCTAGACCAACTCAGCCTGAATTTGCCCCTCAACCTCCTGAACCTCAGGTTACTTCTATGCCCCCTCTAAAACAGGGAAATGATGGGATAAACGCTATTGTTGAAAATGTGACCGTTGATAATGTTTTGGGACAAGTAGAAGGTATGGCTGTTGTGGGAACTAAAGATATTGTGCTGAATGATAATGTTCCTCTAATTGAACACCAAACTCAAGGAAAAGGGGATATAAATGACTTGTATGCTGCTGCCCTTGGGAAAACTATCCCCTTGACACAAACCGAGACCCCAATGCCTAAACCTTTTGCATCTCTATTCAAGGATAATAGGGAGCCAACAAAAAGAATGAAGCTAAGGTTTATTGAACCGGTGGGGGAGTTTGTTGACTTGCATAAGAGAGTTATGCCATCTATGGTTGAAATTTGGGGGCATTGCCTTGTGGGCTACTTTGCGGGAAGATATCCCGGCTTTAAGCCTATACAAGAACTTGTCTCAAAATGGAGTGCTCCTTGCAAGGTGAGAACCCATGACAAAGGATGGGTAATTTTCAAGTTCCAAAATGAGGAAGACAGGTCCAAGGTTCTTATGGAGGGTCCATACACGCTGTTTGGGAAGTCTTTATACCTCAAAACACTATCGGAGGACTTCTCCTTTGAAAGTGAAGAATTTTTAAAAGTTCCTATTTGGGTGAAGTTCCCAAACTTTCCTTTGCAAATATGGAACGAGGATGTTATAAGCGAGATTGCCTCGAGGGTAGGGGTGCCCTTAACTACGGATAGGGTCACACAAGAAAGAACCATCTCAAGATATGCAAGGGTCTTAATTGAGGTAGATTCATCAAAGCCGCCACCCCTCATGCTTAAAGTGAGGCTGCCAAGTGGTAGGTTTCATTTTCAAAAGATCATATATGAAACATATCCAAACTATTGTTTCAATTGCAAGGCATACGGCCACCATGCCTTCACTTGCAAAATTATAGCTGAGAGGGAGAAGAAGGAAAGAGAAGAAAAGAAAATACAAGAGCAAGGCAACGAGGAACAAGCAAAGGGGGACAAAGGCAAAGGCATTTGCAAGGAAGTTGAGGTCGCGGCATTACATGTGGGCACTTCAAACCACAATGCCGCGGCATTGGGGGTGGGAACATCTAAGGCAGCACTTTATGCCGTGGCATTAGACACTCCTGCCCAACAAGAAGAGCATCCCTTTATAAAGGCAGTAAGGCTGAGAAAGAAAAAGAGGAAGCCAAAGAAGAAAAAACAGCCAAGGGAGGATGGGGAGCTATCATCCGGGTATGAAACGGTCCAAGAGCATGATGAAGAGGATGAGCAACCAAGGAAGATTCAAGGCTTCAAGGACTTCTATGATGATGAAGTTGTTATAGAAATGGAAGTGGATGAGGCACGTATGCCTATCCTAAAGGTAGCCCACATTGATAATGTAACCGAGCCCACTATTAGGCTAAACCATCTTCTCCAAATGGTGGATGCAAAGGAATCGGGGATATACTTTACCAAACAATGTTTGGAATCAATCCCGAGGGTGAGAAAGAGGAAAAAAGAGTATGTTTTTACACAACTTTTCATGTCAAGTGTGTATAGACATTTCCTTTATGGCTATTTTGAGGATGGACATCTCATGGGCAATGGAAGCAAAGTCATGGATTTGCGAAAATTCAAAAGGAAAACAGTCCGGATTGTACAAGACATCAAGGAGGCCTACCTTGATGATGTCATAACAAAGATTGATTTTCAAAAAGAAGAGAAACCGAAGATACACTTGATGCATGGTGATGATGTGAAGGAAGGAATAACAAGATTGGACAATTATTTGGATGTAGAGGAGAGCTTGGCACGCAAAGGACTTACCTTCACCACTTCTTGCCTTAGATCTCTTCCCGGAGTTTTCCCTACGGAGGAAGGGTATGAATTCTCTTCTACTTTTATAATACATGTTTATGACCTTTTTCTTGCTAGGTATAGAGGATGTCAAGAGTACCGGGAATGGAAGCAAAGCCAAAGAGAAAGGAATAGGCCGTATAGAAGGGGTAAGGGAGGTAAGGCCTAATATGCTTGTTTTATGATTATTACAACTTGGAATGTTAGGGGGCTGAATCAAGCCTCAAAACAAAATACTATACTCAATTTCATAAGGATAAATAAGGTACGCATATTTTGTCTTCTTGAAACCAAAATGTCTACTACTAGTTTTGCTAATTTTATGCTTTTTAGATTGCCTAATTGGAATTATGTGACGAATTTTGATAAGATTGGGGGTGGCCGTATAGCACTTATATGGGACCCTTGTTTTGTGGATGATGATATCATAGAAGTTGATGTTCAACATGTGCATGCTAGGTTTAAATGTAAAACAACACAAGTGTGTTTTTATGCATCTTTTGTTTATGCTCTATACACGGTACTAGAAAGGAGGGTATTATGGAATCATTTGATAAGGTTAAATGCAAATACCCTTGGACCATGGGCTGTTTTGGGTGACTTTAATTGTGTGGGTGCACCAAATGAAAGAAGGGGTTCTGCCCCACCTACGGGTTATTTGATGAAGGATATAAATGAGATGAAAATGCAAACTTATCTAGATGATGCCCCTTCCACAGGTGAATTTTACACTTGGAATAGAGGTGCCATTTGGGCTAAGTTGGATAGGATTCTCATTAATCCTTTGTGGAGTGCCCAAGGTGTAGCATGTAATGCCCATTTTTTTGAAATGGAATGTGACTTTGATCATGTGGCTGCCATGCTTAAAATTGGAAATATAATAAAGAGTGGGTCAAAACCTTTTAAGTTCTTTAACATGTGGTTGAAACATGACAACTTTATTGGTATACTAAAGGAGGTTTGGATGAAAAATGTTGGGGGAATGGCACAATTTAGACTGGCCCGTAAGCTTAAGCTCCTTAAACAGCCCCTTAAAGAACTAAATTCAAACGAGTTTAGTCATATTTCGGCTAGAGCAAAGGAATCTAAAAAGGAGTACCAAAGAATCTATCAATTGTTTCTTCTAACTCCAAATGATGATGCTCTCAAAGAGGACATGAATGTTGCAAAGAAGAGGGCCTTGTTTCTTAAGGAAGCCGAGGAAGCTTATTTGAAACAAAAAGCTAAGGCTGTCCATCTTTTTCAATCTGATAGATGTACTAAGTATTTTCATTCTATTGTAAAAAAGAAACATGCAAAAAACTCTATTGCCTCTATTCGGTTACAAGATGGGTCCCTTACCCATTCCATGAACCAAGTTGCAAATGAGTTTGTAAGGTTTTTTAAAGACTTGTTTGGCACATCACAACCATCGTATGACTTTGATCCTAACATTATCACTTCAGGGATGGTAATAGATCAAAGCTTTTTTTATGACCTTATTAGACCGGTTTCTGATTTGGAAATCAAAGAAACTTTGTTTGATAAAGGAAATGACAAGGCACCTGGACCAGATGGTTACTCATCAGCTTTTTTCAAAACAAATTGGGGAATAGTTGGTGAGGATGTATGTGCTGCCGTTAGGGAATTTTTTGAGTCGGGGACAATGCTTAAACAAGTTAACCATACTGTTGTAGCTCTTATCCCCAAAACTACTCACTGTCCCTCGGTTTCTGATTTTAGACCCATCTCCTGTACCAATGTGACCTATAAGATTATCACCAAAATCCTTGCATCTAGGCTTGAACCTTGTCTCCCAAGTGTAATTGATCCATCACAGGGTGCTTTTGTCAATGGTAGGCTCATGACTGATAATATTTTCCTTGCACAAGAGCTGGTGAGGGGATACACTAGAAAGAGGGTCACTCCTAGATGCATGATAAAGATTGATCTTAGAAAGGCATATGACACGGTCTCTTGGGAATTCCTTGAGAATGTTTTAAGAAGTATTGGGTTGCCAAATATATTTGTTAACTGGATTATGGAATGTGTCACTACCTCTTCATTTTCCATATCCATAAATGGGTCTCTACATGGGTGGTTTGAGGGGAAAAGGGGCTTAAGACAAGGGGATCCAATGTCTCCCATGCTTTTTGTTTTATGTTTGGAGTATTTCTCTAGGATGTTAACTGTTAGGACCTCGGATCCTGATTTTAGATATCATCCTTTATGCTCCAAACTAAAGATTTCACATTTGGCATATGCTGATGACCTAATGCTTTTCTCAAAAGGGGAACTTAAATCTATAAAGATATTGGTGGATTCTTTTCATGATTATGGGAGGGTTTCCGGCCTTATGGTCAACCATGACAAATCCAATATCTTTGTAGGAGGAAACATAGCAAATAGGCTACCTGCCATTCTACAATTGGTGGACTTTCAACAAGGATCCTTTCCTGTAAGGTACCTAGGTATTCCATTGGCCCCTCTTAAGATATCTGTAGCCCAATTCTCTCCTTTGATTGATACGGTTACAGATTATCTTAATGCATGGAATACTAAGTCCTTATCATATGCGGGGAAAGTTGAGTTAATAAAGTCTGTCATACAAGGGGTACAATCTTTTTGGCTTGGAATCTTTCCGGTTCCTAAAACCATTTTGGATAGAATTACAAGCCTTTGTCGTATATTTCTTTGGGGGGGGAAGCACGCAAAAGTGGCTTGGGAAGATGTATGTTTACCTAAAAAGGAAGGAGGTCTAGGTATTAGGGACACAAAGATTTGGAATAACGCATTACTATCCCGTACTCTATGGAATATCCACTCAAAACAAGACTCTCTTTGGGTTAGGTGGGTACATGGGGTATACCTAAATGGGGGTTGTGTGTGGACCTTTGTTCCACACAATAGGGACTCACAATTAATGAAGAGATTGGCATTGATACGTGACATGATGGTCTCAAAATTCTCTTCTATAGCCGAGACCACCACATACCTTGAAAAGATGACTTTTAATGGTAAATTATCTTCTTCCAAGGTATATGAGCTTCTTAGACTTAAAGCCACACCACATGCGTGGATGTCTTTCATTTGGAAGGCGTATATCCCTCCAAAATTCTCATTCATAATGTGGTTAGCATTTCGGAATAGGCTGCCAACGTATGATAACATGATATATCTTGATGTTGCTAATGTTTGTCCATTCTGTAAGGG
>CAMAPE010000028.1:4775000-4790000 GCA_945859875.1 Cuscuta europaea
GGCGACTGAAGAAAAGTTTTAGAACTCGGTAAGATCTTTCCAACGAGATATTAAACGCTTTCAGCGGCAGAAAATAGAGCAAGATATGAGCGCATAAAATTCTACACGAGTTCGGAGTGAAATCAGAAACATTTGTGAATATATGGTTAATCTGTAACTTTTAATTAATGCATTGTAAATGAAGTTGGAACAATAGCTTTAGGGCGTCCGATCTATCTTTCCAACTAGATATAATACGATCCAAACGGATAAACACATAGCAAGATATGAGTGTCACAAATACTTAGCCTTATCTCTATGATTTAGCATTTTCAGCGAAAATAGCGCACTTTTAGCGTAAATACAGTGTATTTTAGTAATTAGGCAATCATCCCTTGATATTTTGAAACCAGCGCCTGAAGACAAGTTTTAGAACTCGGTATGATATTTCCAACGTGAAATCAGAAACATTTGTGAATAGAGCAAGATATGAACGCATCAAATTCTACACGAGTTCGGAGTGAAATCAGAAACATTTGTGAATATATCGTTAATCTGTAACTTTTAATTAATGCATTGTAAATGAAGTTGGAACAATAGCTTTACAGATCCGATCTATCATTCTAACGAGATATAATACGCTCCAAATGGATAAACACACAGCAAGATATGTGTGTTACAAATACATAGCCTCATCTCTATGAATTAGCGTTTTCAGCGAAAATAGAGCACTTTTAGCGTAAATACAGTGTATTTTAGTAATTAGGCAATCATCCGCTGATATTGTGAAACCAGCGCTTGAAGACAAGTTTTAGAACTCGGTATGATATTTCCAACGTGAAATCAGAAACATTTGTGAATAGAGCAAGATATGAACGCATCAAATTCTACACGAGTTCGGAGTGAAATCAGAAACATTTGTGAATATATCGTTAATCTGTAACTTTTAATTAATGCATTGTAAATGAATTTGGAACAATAGCTTTAAAGCTCCGATCAATCTTTCCAACGAGATATAATACGCTCCAAACGGATAAACACACAGCAGGATATGAGTGTCACAAATACTTAGCCTTATCTCTAGGATTTAGCGTTTTCAGTGAAAATAGAGCACTTTTAGCGTAAATACAGTGTATTTTAGTAATTAGGAAATCATCCCTTGATATTTTGAATCCAGCGCCTGACGACAAGTTTTAGAAATCGGTAAGATCTTTCAAACGAGATATTAAACGCTTTCAACGGCACAAAATAGGGCAAGATATGATCGCATCAAATTCTACACGAGTTCGGAGTAAAATCAGAAACATTTGTGAATATATGGTTAATCTGTAACTTTTAATTAATGCATTGTAAATTAAGTTGGAAAAATAGCTTTAGAGATCCGATCTATCTTTCCAACGAGATATAATACGCTCGAAACGGATAAACACACAGCAAGATATGAGTGTCACAAATACTTAGCGAAATCTCTATGATTTAGCGTTTTCAGCGAAAATAGAGTACTTTTAGCGTAAATACAGTGTATTTTAGTAAATCGGCAATCATCCCTCGATATTTTGTAACCAGCACCTGAAGACAATTTTTAGAACTCGGTAAGAGCTTTCCAACGAGATATTAAACGCTTTCAACGGCACAAAATAGAGCAAGATATGATCGAATCAAATTCTACACGAGTTCGGAGTGAAATCAGAAACATTTGTGAATATATGGTTAATCTGTAACTTTTAATTAATGAATTGTAAATTAAGTTGGAACAATAGCTTTAGAGCTCCGATCTATCTTTCCAACGAGATAAAATACGCTCCAAAAGGGTAAACACACAGCAAGATATGAGTGTCACAAATACTTAGCCTTATCCCTATGATTTAGCGTTTTCAGCGAAAATAGAGCACCTTTAGCGTAAATACAGTGTATTTTAGTAATTAGGCAATCATCCTTCATATTTTGAAACCAGCGCCTGAAAACAAGTTTTAGAACTCGGTAAGATCTTTCCAACGAGATATTAAACAATTTCAACGACACAAAATAGAGCAAGATATGATCGCATCAAATTCTACACGAGTTCAGAGTGAAATCAGAAACATTTGTAATAATAATAATAATAATAATAATAATAATAATAATAATAATAATAATACTAATAATAATAATAATAATAATTATTATAATAATAAAATAACAATAATAATAATACCCCTATTAATAAAAATAATAATAATAGTAATAATGATGATGATAATAATAATAAAAATAATAATAATAGCAATAATAATAATAGTAATAATAATAGTAATGATAATAATAGTAATAATAATAGTAATAATAATAATATTAGTAATAGAAATAATATGAATAATAATAATAATAATATTAATAATAATAATAATAATAATAGTAGTAGTAGTAGTAGTAGTAGTAATAATAATAATAATAATAATAATAATAATAAATAATAATGATAATAATAATAATAAAAATAATAATAATGATAATAATAATGATGATAATAATAATAATGATAATGATAATGATAATAATAATAATGATAATAATAATAACGATAATAATAACAATGATAATAATAACAATGATAATAATAACAATGATAATAATAACAATGATAATAAAAACAATGATAATAATAACAATGATAATAATAATGATAATAATAAAATTGATGATGATGATAATAATAATAATAATAATAATAATAATAATAATAATAATTAGGCAATTATCCCTTGATGTTTTGAAACCTGCGCCTGACGACAAGTTTTAGAACTCAGTAAGATCTTTCCAACGAGATACTCAACGCTTTCAACGGCACAAAATAGAGCAATATATGACCGCATCAAATTCTACACGAGGACAGAGTGAAATCAGAAACCTTTGTGAATATATGGTTAATCTATAAATTTTAATTAATGCATTGTAAATGAAGTTGGAACAATAGTTTTAGAGCTCCGATCTATCTTTCCAACGAGATATATTACGCTCCAAACGTATAAACACATAACAAGATATGAGTGTCCCAAATACTTAGCCTTATCTCTATGATTTAGCGTTTTCAGCGAAAATAGAGCACTTTTAGCGTAAATAAAGTGTATTTTAGTAATTAGGCAATGATCCCTTGATAGTTTGAAACCGGCGACTGAAGACAAGTTTTAGAACTCGGTATGATCTTTCCAACGAGATATTAAACGCTTTCAGCGGCACAAAATAGAGCAAGATATGATCGCATCAAATTCTACACGAGTTCGGAGTGAAATCAGAAACATTTGTGAATATATGGTTAATCTGTAACTTTTAATTAATGCATTGTAAATGAAGTTGGAACAATAGCTTTAGGGCGTCCGATCTATCTTTCCAACTAGATATAATACGATCCAAACGGATAAAAACACATAGCAAGATATGAGTGTCACAAATACTTAGCCTTATCTCTATGATTTAGCATTTTCAGAGAAAATAGCGCACTTTTAGCGTAAATACAGTGTATTTTAGTAATTAGGCAATCATCCCTTGATATTTTGAAAACAGAGCCTGAAGAAAAGTTTTAGAACTAGCTAATATCTTTCTAACGAGATATTAAACGCTTTCAACAGCACAAAATAGAGCAAGATATGATCACATCAAATTCTACACGAGTTCGGAGTGAAATCAGAAACATTTGTGAATATATGGTTAATCTGTAACTTTTAATTAATGCATTGTAAATGAAGTTGGAACAATAGCTTTAGAGCTCCGATATATTATTCTAACGAGATATAATACGCTCCAAATGGATAAACACACAGCAAGATATGTGTGTTACAAATTCTTAGCCTCATCTCTATGAATTAGCATTTTCAGCGAAAATAGAGCACTTTTAGCGTAAATACAGTGTATTTTAGTAATTAGTCAATCAGCCATTGATATTTTGAAACCAGCGCCTGAAGACAAGTTTTAGAACTCGGTATGATATTTCAAACGTGATATTAAACGCTTTCAACGGCACACAATAGAGCAAGATATGAACGCATCAAATTCTACACAAGTTCGGAGTGAAATCAGAAACATTTGTGAATATATCGTTAATCAGTAACTTTTAATTAATGCATTATAAATGAATTTGGAACAATAGCTTTAAATATCCGATCAATCTTTCCAACGAGATATAATACGCTCCAAACGGATAAACACACAGCAGGATATGAGTGTCACAAATACTTAGCCTTATCACTATGATTTAGCGTTTTCAGCGAAAATAGAGCACTTTTAGCGTAAATACAGTGTATTTTAGTAATTAGGCAATCATCCCTTGATATTCTGAAACCAGAGACTAAATACAAGTTTTAGAACTCGGTAAGATCTTTCCAACGAGATATTAAACGCTTTCAACGGCACAAAATAGAGCAAGATATGATCGCATCACATTCTACACGAGTTCGGAGTGAAATCAGAAACATTTGGGAATATATGGTTAATCTGTAACTTTTAATTAATGCATTGTAAATGAAGTTGGAACAATAGCTTTAGAGCTCCGATCTATCTTTCCAACGAGATATAATACGCTCCCAACGGATAAACACACAGCAAGATATGAGTGTCACAAATACTTAGCCTTATCTCTATGATTCAGCGTTTTCAGCGAAAATAGAGCACTTTTAGCGTAAATATAGTGTATTTTAGTAATTACGCAATAATCCCTTGATATTTTGAAACCAGCGCCTGAAGACAAGTTTTAGAACTCGGTAACATCTCTCCAACGAGATAATTAACGCTTTCAACGGCACAAAATAGAGCAAGATATGATCGCATCATATTCTACACCAGTTCGGAGTGAAATCAGAAACATTTGGGAATATATGGTTAATCTGTAACTTTTATTTAATCCATTGAAAATGAAGTTGGAAAATAGATTTAGAGCCCCGATCTATCTTTCCAACGAGATATAATACGCTCCAAACGGATAAACACACATCAAGATATGAGTGTCACAAATACTTAGGCTTATCTCTATGATTAAGCGTTTTCAGCGAAAATAGAGCACTTTTAGCGTAAATACAGTGCATTTTAGTAATTAGGCAATCATCCCTTGATATTTTGAAACCAGCTCCAAAGGACAAGTTTTAGAACTCGGTAATATCGTTCCAACGAGATATTAAACGCTTTCAACGGCACAAAATAGAGCAAGATATGATCGCATCAAATTCTACACGAGTTCGGAGTGAGATCATAAACATTTGTGAATATATCGTTAATCTGTAACTTTTAACTAATGCATTGTAAATGAAGTTGGAACAATAACTTTAGAGCTCCGATCTATCTTTCCAACGAGATATAATACGCTCCAAACGGGTAAACACACAACAAGATATGAGTGTCACAAATACTTAGCCTTATCCCTATGATTTAGCGTTTTCAGCGAAAATAGAGCACCTTTAGCGTAAATACAGTGTATTTTAGTAATTAGGCAATCATCCTTGATATTTTGAAATCAGCGCCTGAAAACAAGTTTTAGAACTCGGTAAGATCTTTCCAACGAGATATTAAACAATTTCAACGACACAAAATAGAGCAAGATATGATCGCATCAAATTCTACACGAGTTTAGAGTGAAATCAGAAACATTTGTAATAATAATAATAATAATAATAATAATAATAATAATAGTAGTAGTAATAATAATTATAATAATAAAATAAAAATAATAATAATACCCCTATTAGTAATAATAATAATAATAATAATAATAATAATAGTAATAATGATGATAATAATAATAATAATAGCAATAATAATAATAGTAATAATAATAGTAATGATAATAATAGTAATAATAATAGTAATAATAATAGTAATAATAATAATAGTAATAATAATATTATTAGTAATAATAATAATATGAATAATAATAATAATAATAATATTAATAATAATAATAA
Organism: Cuscuta europaea; assembly: GCA_945859875.1. Taxonomy (NCBI): domain Eukaryota; kingdom Viridiplantae; phylum Streptophyta; class Magnoliopsida; order Solanales; family Convolvulaceae; genus Cuscuta; species Cuscuta europaea. The sequence goes on from CAMAPE010000028.1 coordinate 4,780,907, forward strand.
TAATAATAGTAGTAGTAGTAATAATAGTAATAATAATAATAATAATAATAATAATAATTAGGCAATTATCCCTTGATGTTTTGAAACCTACGCCTGACGACAAGTTTTAGAACTCAGTAAGATCTTTCCAACGAGATACTCAACGCTTTCAACGGCACAAAAAAGAGCAATATATGACCGCATCAAATTCTACACGAGTTCAGAGTGAAATCAGAAACATTTGTGAATATATGGTTAATCTATAAATTTTAATTAATGCATTGTAAATGAAGTTGGAACAATAGTTTTAGAGCTCCGATCTATCTTTCCAACCAGATATATTACGCTCCAAACGTATAAACACATAACAAGATATGAGTGTCACAAATACTTAGCCTTATCTCTATGATTTAGCGTTTTCAGCGAAAATAGAGCACTTTTAGCGTAAATAAAGTATATTTTAGTAATTAGGCAATCATCCCTTGATATTTTGAAACCGGCGACTGAAGACAAGTTTTAGAACTCGGTAAGATCTTTCCAACGAGATATTAAATGCTTTCAGCGGTACAAAATAGAGCAAGATATGATCGCATCAAATTCTACACGAGTTCGTAGTGAAATCAGAAACATTTGTGAATATATGGTTAATCTGTAACTTTTAATTAATGCATTTTAAATGAAGTTGGAACAATAGCTTTAGGGCGTCCGATCTATCTTTCCAACTAGATATAATACGATCCAAACGGATTAACACATAGCAAGATATGAGTGTCACAAATACTTAGCCTTATCTCTATGATTTAGCATTTTCAGCGAAAATAGCGCACTTTTAGCGTAAATACAGTGTATTTTAGTAATTAGGCAATCATCCCTTGATATTTTGAAACCAGCGCCTGAAGACAAGTTTTAGAACTCGGTATGATATTTCCAACGTGATATTAAACGCTTTCAACGGCACAAAATAGAGCAAGATATGAACGCATCAAATTCTACACGAGTTCGGAGTGAAATCAGAAACATTTGTGAATATATCGTTAATCTGTAACTTTTAATTAATGCATTGTAAATGAATTTGGAACAATAGCTTTCAACAACACAAAATGGAGCAAGATATGATCACATCAAATTCTACACGAGTTCGGAGTGAAATCAGAAACATTTGTGAATATATGGTTAATCTGTAACATTTAATTAATGCATTGTAAATGAAGTTGGAACAATAGCTTTAGAGATCCGATCTATCATTCTAACAAGATATAATACGCTCCAAATGGATAAACACACAGCAAGATATGTGTGTTACAAATACTTAGCCTCATCTCTATGAATTAGCGTTTTCAGCGAAAATAGAGCACTTTTAGCGTAAATACAGTGTATTTTAGTAATTAGGCAATCATCCATTGATATTTTGAAACCAGCGCCTGAAGACAAGTTTTAGAACTCGGTATGATATTTCCAACGTGATATTAAACGCTTTCAACGGCACAAAATAGAGCAAGATATGAACGCATCAAATTCTACACGAGTTCGGAGTGAAATCAGAAACATTTGTGAATATATCGTTAATCTGTAACTTTTAATTAATGCATTGTAAATGAATTTGGAACAATAGCTTTAAAGATCCGATCAATCTTTCCAACGAGATATAATACGCTCCAAACGGATAAACACACAGCAGGATATGAGTGTCACAATTACTTAGCCTTATCTCTAGGATTTAGCGTTTTCAGCGAAAATAGAGTACTTTTAGGGTAAATACAGTGTATTTTAGTAATTCGGCAATCATCCCTCGATATTTTGTAACCAGCACCTGAAGTCAATTTTTAGAACTCGGTAAGAGCTTTCCAACGAAATACTAAACGCTTTCAACGGCACAAAATAGAGCAAGATATGATCGAATCAAATTCTACACGAGTTCGGAGTGAAATCAGAAACATTTGTGAATATATGGTTAATCTGCAACTTTTAATTAATGAATTGTAAATTAAGTTGGAACAATAGCTTTAGAGCTCCGATCTATCTTTCCAACGAGATATAATACGCTCCAAACGGATAAACACACAGCAAGATATGAGTGTCACAAATACTTAGCCTTATCTCTATGATTTAGCGTTTTCATTGAAAATAGAGCACTTTTAGCGTAAATACAGTGTATTTTAGTAATTTGGCAATCATCCCTTGATATTTTGAAACCAGCGCCTGAAGATATGTTTTATAACTCGGAACGATGTTTCCAACGAGATATAAAACGCTTTCAACGGCACAAAATAGAGCAAGATATGATCGCATCAAATTCTAAACGAGTTCAGAGTAAAATCAGAAACATTTGTGAATATATGGTTAATCTGTAACTTTTAATTAATGCATTGTAAATGAAGTTGGTACAATAGCTTTAGAGCTCCGATCTATCTTTCCAACGAGATATAATACTCTCCAAACGGATAAACACACAGCAAGATATGAGTGTCACAAATACTTAGCATTATCTCTATGATTTAGCGTTTTCAGCGAAAATAGAGCAGTTTTAGCGTAAATACAGTGTATTTTAGTAATTAGGCAATCATCCCTTGATATTCTGAAACCAGAGCTTAAATATAAGTTTTAGAACTCAGTAATATCTTTCCAACGAGATATTAAACGCTTTCAACGGCACAAAATATAGCAAGATATGATCGCATCACATTCTACACGAGTTCGGAGTGAAATCAGAAACATTTAGGAATATATGGTTAATCTGTAACTTTTAATTAATGCATTGTAAATGAAGTTGGAACAATAGCTTTACAGCTCCGATCTATCTTTCCAACGAGATATAATACGCTCCCAACGGATAAACACACAGCCAGATATGAGTGTCACAAATACTTAGCCTTATCTCTAAGATTCAGCGTTTTCAGCGAAAATAGAGCACTTTTAGCGTAAATACAGTGTATTTTAGTAATTACGCAATAATCCATTGATATTTTTAAACCATCGCCTGAAGACAAGTTTTAGAACTCGGTAACATCTCTCCAACGAGATAATAAACGCTTTCCACGGCACACAATAGAGCAAGATATGATCGCATCATATACTACACCAGTTCGGAGTGAAATCAGAAACATTTGGGAATATATGGTTAATCTGTAACTTTTATTTAATCCATTTTAAATGAAGTAGGAAAATAGCTTTAGACCCCGATCTATCTTTCCAACGAGATATAATACGCTCCAAACGGATAAACACACAACAAGATATGAGTGTCACAAATACTTAGGCTTATCTCTATGATTTAGCGTTTTCAGCGAATTTAGAGCACTTTTAGCGTAAATACAGTGCATTTTAGTAATTAGCCAATCATCCCTTGATATTTTGAAACCAGCGCCAAAAGACAAGTTTTAGAACTCGGTAAGATCGTTCCAACGAGATATTAAACGCTTTCAACGGAACAAAATAGAGCAAGATATGATCGCATCAAATTCTACACGAGTTCGGAGTGAAATCAGAAACATTTGTGAATATCTGGTTAATCTGTAACTTTTAATTAATGCATTCTAAATGAAGTTAGAACAATAGCTTTAGAGCTCCGATTTATATTTCCAACGAGATATAATACGCTCTAAACGGATAAACACACAGCAAGATATGAGTGTCACAAATACTTAGCCTTATCTCTATGATTTAGCATTTCAGCGAAAATAGAGCACTTTTAGCGTAAATACAGTGTATTTTAGTAATTAGGAAATCATCCCTTGATATTTTGAAACCAGCGCCTGAAGACAAGTTTTAAAACTCGCTAAGAGCTTTCCAACGAGATATTAAACGCTTTCAACGGCACAAAATAGAGCAAGATATGATCGCATCAAATTCTACACGAGTTCGGAGTGAAATCAGAAACATTTGTGAATATATGGTTAATCTGTAACTTTTAATTAAAGCATTGTAAATGAAGTTGGAACAATAGCTTTAGAACTCCGATCTATCTTTCCAACGAGATATAATACGCTCCAAACGATTAAACACACAGCAAGATATGAGTGTCACAAATACTTAGCCATATCTCTATGATTTAGCGTTTTAAGCGAAAATAGAGCACTTTTAGCGTAAATACAGTGTATTTTAGTAATTAGGCAATCATCCCTAGATATTTTGAAACCAGCGCCTGAAGAGCAACACTCAGGTTTGGATGCCTTTCATTTGGAAAGCCTTTATACCCCCTAAATTTTCATTTATTGCTTGGCTTGCCTTCCGCAATCGCCTAGCAACTTATGATAACCTTAGTAGGCTTGAGGTGATTAACATCTGTCCGTTTTGTAAGGGTGAACCGGAGACGGTAGCACACCTATACTTTGGTTGTTCATTTACAGGACAGGTATGGAGCAAAGTGAGAGCATGGATTGGGATGACTAGGCAGATGACCACCCTGGATAGCTCGGTGAAGTGGATCAAGAAAGACCATGCGGGTGCTGGAGTCAAAGCCAAAGCTGCCCGGATTGCATTTATCTACACCATATACTGGATATGGAGGGTGCGGAATGCAACCAGATTTGATGATGCCAAAGCTCATGAGGAGGAAGTTTTTGCTAGGATCCAATACATGGTGTATAAGATCCTTTTTAGTATCTACCCTCATGAACTTATTATGTTTTGAATAATGTGTAGTACGGCTCCTTGCCCTTTTGTCTGATTTGGGATTGATAGTATAGCCCACAGGTCTTGGCATATCCCTCGTTGGGATAGCCCCATTTTTGCTCCCCCTTTTTTTGTGGATGTACTTGTACATAAACTCTTTGGATAATATATAATTACCCTTTATCCAAAAAAAAAAAAAATTGAAACCAGCGCCTGAAGACATGTTTTAGAAATCGGTAAGAGCTTTCCAACGAGATATTAAACGCTTTCAACGGCACAAAATAGAGCAAGATATGATCGCATCATATTCTACAAGAGTTCGGAGTGAAATCAGAAACATTTGTGAATATATGGTTAATCTGTAACTTTTAAATAATGCATTGTAAATTAAGTTGGAACAATAGCTTTAGAGCTCCGATCTATCTTTCCAACGAGATATAATACGCTCCAAATGGATCAACACACAGCAAGATATGAGTGTCACACATACTTAGCCTTATCTCTATGATTTAGCGTTTTCAGCGAAAATAGAGCACGTTTAGCGTAAATACAGTGTATTTTAGTAATTAGGCAATCATCCCTTAGTATTTTGAAACCAGCGCCAAAAGACAAGTTTTAAAACTCGGTAAGATCGTTCCAACGAGATATTAAACGCTTTCAACGGCACAAAATAGAGCAAGATATGATCGCATCAAATTCTACACGAGTTCAGAGTGAAATCAGAAACATTTGTGAATATATGGTTAATCTGTAACTTTTAATTAATGCATTGTAAATTAAGTTGGAACAATAGCTTTAGAGCTCTGATCTATATTTCCAACGAGATATAATACGCTCGAAACGGATAAACACACAGAAAGATATGAGTGTCACAAATACTTAGCCTTATCTCTATGATTTAGCGTTTTCAGCGAAAATAGAGCACTTTTAGGGTAAATACTGTGTATTTTTGAAATTCGGAAATCATCCCTTGATATTTTGAAACCAGCACCTGAAGACAAAATTTAGAACTCGGTAAGATCTTTCCAACGAGATATTAAAGGCTTTCAACGGCACAAATTAGAGCAAGATATGATCGTATAAAATTCTACACGACTTTGGAGTGAAATCAGAAACATTTGTGAATATATGGTTAATCTGTAACTTTTAATTAATGCATTGTAAATGAAGTTGGAACAATAGCTTTAGAGCTCCGATCTATCTTTCCAACGAGATATAATAAGCTCCAAACGGATAAACACACAGCAAGATACGAGTGTCAGAAATACTAAGCCTTATCTCTATGATTTACCGTTTTCAGATAAAATAGAGCACTTTTAGCGTAAATACAGTGTATTTTAGTAATTAGGCAGTCATCCCTTGATATTTTGAAACCAGCGCCTGAAGACAAGTTTTATAACTCATTAAGATCTTTCCAACGAGATATTAAACGCTTTTAAAGGCACAAAATAGAGCAAGATATGATCGCATCAAATTCTACACGAGTTCAGAGTGAAATCAGAAACATTTGTGAATATATGGTTAATCTGTAACTTTTAATTAATGCATTGTAAATGAAGTTGGAACAATAGCTTTCGAGCCCCGATCTATCGTTCCAACGAGATATAATACGCTCCAAATGGATAAACACACAGAAAGATATGAGTGTCACAAATACTTAGCCTTATCTCTAAGATTTAGCGTTTTCAGTGAAAATAGAGCACTTTTAGCGTAAATACTGTGTATTTTTGAAATTAGGCAATCATCCCTTGATATTTTGAAACCAGCGCCTGAAAACAAGTTTTAGAACTCGGTAAGATCTTTCCAACGAGATATTAAAGGCTTTCAATGGCACCAATTAGAGCAAGATATGATCGTATAAAATTCTACACGACTTCGGAGTGAAATCAGAAACATTTGTGAATATATGGTTAATCTGTAACTTTTAATTAATGCATTGTAAATGAAGTTGGAACAATAGCTTTAGAGCTCCGATCTATCTTTCCAACGAGATATAATAAGCTCCAAATGGATAAACACACAGCATGATACGAGTGTCCGAAATACTTAGCCTTATCTCTATGATTTACCGTTTTCAGAGAAAATAAAGCATTTTTAGCGTAAATACAGTGTATTTTAGTAATTTGGAAGTCTTCCCTTGATATTTTGAAATCAGCGCCTGAACACAAGTTTTAGAACTCATTAAGATCTTTCCAACGAGATATTAAACGATTTCAACGGCACAAAACAGAGCAAGATATGATCGCATCAAATTCTACAAGAGTTCAGAGTGAAATCAGAAACATTTGTGAATATATGGTTAATCTGTAACTTTTAATTAATGCATTGTAAATGAAGTTGGAACAATAGCTTTCGAGCCCCGATCTATATTTCCAACGAGATATAATACGTTCCAAATGGAGAAACACACAGAAAGATATGAGTGTCACAAATAATTAGCCTTATCTCTAAGATTTAGCGTTTTCAGCGAAAATAGAGCACTTTTAGCGTAAATATAGTGTATTTTAGTAATTAGGAAATCATCCCTTGATATTTTGAAACAGCGCCTGAAGACAAGTTTTAGAACTCGGTATGATATTTCCAACGAGATATTAAACGCTTTGAACGGCACAAAATAGAGCTAGATATGATCGCATCAAATTCTACACGAGTTCGGAGTGAAATCAGAAACATTTGTGAATATATCGTTATTCTGTAACTTTTAATTAATGCATTGTAAATGAAGTTGGAACAATAGTTTTAGAGCTCCGATCTATCTTTCCAACGAGATATATTACGCTCCAAACGGATAAACACACAACAAGATATGAGTGTCACAAATACTTAGGCTTATCTCTATGATTTAGCGTTTTCAGCGAAAATAGAGCACTTTTAGCGTAAATAAACTGTATTTTAGTAATTAGGCAATCATCCCTTGATATTTTGAAACCAGCGCCTGAAGACAAGTTTTAGAACTCGGTAAGATCGTTTTAGAACTCGGTAAGATCTAAGATCTGTTTTTCCGTTGAAGGAGTTGAGAGCTTCTCTCCCTAGGATTTCCGCGACCTGGGCTCTTCTTCACGGAAAATCGCTCGTTTTCTTCACCTTCTTCGTCCATCAATCCTTCCTTTGAGCTTGAATATTAGCTATGCTACCTTCATCCTTCTTGGGGTGTAGCTTCCCTAATTTTCGAGCTCTTGTTTGGTGGTTTTGGACATTTCCGAGCTTTTTTCTTACGTGAAAACACTATTCACGTTCGAAGGTCAACGCCTCCATAGAGCGTTTCTCTAGCTCAATCTCCTCTGTGATTGTGTTTCTAGACTCCCCTTGGTGTGAGGATTTACTTTTTCAAAGTTTTTCAATCATCAAGAAAGAATCGATTTTGTACCTTTCCAACGGTTATTTCGCCATTGGTACGGACACCGAGCTAAGAAGGAGCCAAGAAGAGGTAACCGTTCTATGTCCTTTTGGAGGGGTTGCTAGCTCTTAGCTCCCCCTTCATCCTCACTATGCCTCCGAAGAAGAAAAAGGTGGCTTCGGTTCCCACCAAAGCTTCATCTCGGCTCAAATCCAAGCAACAAAATCAAGAAATTGATGAAGCAATTGAAGCTATGTCAAGGGAGAACCACTCGCATTTGGAAGGAGCTCGCTCGCTGGTCTTAGATGATGACATCTCTTCCTCCATGGCTGGTACTATCACTATAGCTCCGGATGATACTCAAGCTCAAGAAGCACCTACGGTGATGGAGAACAATCCGGAAAATTTGGTCACAAATGAAGGTAACACTCCCATTTCCGATTCCATTTTGTATGATGATGTTACAATTGAGATTGCTTCCTTGGATGAGACCATGGACTATATTGAAGACCCCCGGGTCGTAGCTATGTTTGAAGGGGAGAATGGTTTGCCAAGCGAATCAATTGTTAACAACATTTCTAATGTTGGTAACCCGAGCCAAGTTGAAACTCCCATTGACATCCCGGTTGAAGGGAATGCGGATCCTACTCCTTTGAGTACACCATATGCCGCGGCATCAAAGCAAGGTGGTGAACCAAATGTCCTTGTCCCTTTGGATGAACCAAATGCCGCGGCATTAAAAGCAAATCGTGGACAGTCCATGCCTTCTTTTGTCTCTCTTTTCAAGGATAATAGACAACCGGAAAAAGGTATGAAACTCCATTATATTGAACCTAAAGGAGATGTTATTGACCTCTCTACCCGAAAGCTCCCTTCTATGACTGATATTTGGGGGTATTGCTTAGTTGCATACTTTGATGGAAGATTCCCCGGGCTAAAAAACATCCATGATATGGTTAGAATGTGGACTGTCCCCTGCCGGGTTAGATCTCATGATAGAGGTTGGGTTATCTTTAAGTTCCAAAATGAAGATGATAGAGCTAAAGTGCTCATGGATGGGCCTTACTCCTTATTTGGGAAACCTTTTCATCTCAAGACCCTATCCGAGAACTTCTCTATGGAAGATGAAGAATTCCTTAAGGTACCTATTTGGGTACAATTCCCACA
>CAMAPE010000028.1:4795000-4827500 GCA_945859875.1 Cuscuta europaea
TTTTTCATCAAATGTGAGTCCCTATGGTGTGGGGAGAACACCCACACATTACGCCCATTCAAATAAACCCCATGCACCCATTTAACCCAAAGAGTATCTTTTTTGATGTGTATGTCCCAAAAGGTTTTTGCTAGGAGAGCCGAGTTCCAAACTTTAGTATCATGAATGCCAAGGCCACCCTCGTCCTTAGGAAGACAAATATCAGCCCATGAAACTCTAGAAAACTTTCCCCCCCACAGAAAAATTCTACAAATGGAAGTAATTCTATCAAGTATAGTTTTGGGAATGGGAAACATTTGGAGCCAAAAAGAGTGTACTCCTTGAATCACAGATTTTATGAGCTCCACCCTACCAGCATAAGAGAGGGTTTTAAGATTCCAAGCACTAATGAAGGTAGTGATGGACTCAAGTAGAGGAGCATATTGAGCTACAGAAATCTTTAAAGGGGCAAGGGGGACACCAAGATATTTAACAGGAAAGGCACCCAATCTAAAATCTACTAAATCAAGGATACTATTCATTTCATAGTCAGCCATGCCACCAATAAAGATATTAGATTTGTCATAATTTACCTTGAGACCAGAAATATCCCCAAACTCCTCTAAAGAATCAATCAGAATTTTTATGGAGGGAGCATGTCCCTTGGAGAAAAGCATGAGGTCATCAGCATACGCTACATGTGTTATCTTCAAATTCCCACATTTGGGATGAAACTTGAAAAGGGGATCTTTTGTTTTCTTATTTAGAAGCCTAGAAAGATATTCCAAGCAAAGCACAAACAGTAGAGGGGACATAGGATCCCCTTGTCTAAGTCCCCTCTTTCCACAAAAATGCCCATGGAGGACCCCATTAATGGATATAGAGTAGGAGGGTGTGGAAACACACTCCATAATCCAGTCAATAAATCTTTTTGGAAAACCCAGATGTGATAGCATACTAGCAAGGAAATCCCAAGATATGGTGTCATAGGCTTTCCGAAGATCAACCTTTAACATACATCTAGGAGATATCCTTTTTCTAGTATATCCTTTAACAAGTTCTTGTGCAACAAAGACATTATCAGTCATAAGTCTACCATCAACAAAAGCCCCCTGGGCACCATCAACAAGATCAGGCAGATAAGGAATCATTCGCTTAGCAAGGATTTTGGTAATAACCTTGTAAACCACATTTGTACATGCAATAGGTCTAAAATCAGCCGGTGTGGGTGAATGATTGGTTTTTGGGATAAGAGCAATAATCGTATGATTAAGCTGCTTTAGTAATTTCCCAGAGCCAAAGAAACCTTTTACAGCCAAGGTGAGGTCATTGCCCACAATATTCCAATTTTGCTTGAAGAAAGCCGAGGTATACCCATCAGGGCCCGGGGCTTTGTTATCTCCAATATCAAAAAGAGCATCCTTAATCTCTAGGTCAGTAATAGGGGCAATCAGGTTGCCAACAGATTGGTTTGGAATGCACTTACCCGAGGTCACAATAGTAGGGTCTAAGGGAGCGCTAGAGAAGTGTGTACCAAACAGAGAACTGTAAAAATGTACCAAATTAGTGGCAACTTGATCAGTGGAAGTAGTAAAATCACCATTAGGGAGCTTAAGGGCTGTAATTGAGTTCCTCACCATATTCTTTTTACCAATAGCACGAAAATATTTAGTACATTTATCACCTTGGGCCAGGTGTGTAGCTTTTGCTTTTTGTCTAAAGAAATCCTCTTCAGCCTTCTTTAGATTAAGGACATTTTTCTTGGAATAAGCAAGATCCTTTTTAATGTTTTCATCAAGTGGAGAGAGCATGGAAAGATCTAGAAGTCTTTTATACTCTTTCTTTGATTCTTTAACTCTTTCGGATATATGACCAAATTTTTGCCTACTGAGTTCCTTTAATGGTTTCTTAAGAGATTTCAGCTTTTGGGCTAGGATGTATTGAGAGCTGCCAAAAAACTCATTATACCAATGCCTAGTGAGTATGGACTTGAAATCCTCATGTTTAAGCCACATATTGAAAAATTTGAACGGTTTAGAGCCTAAACTTCTGTTTTGGCCGAGAGTGACATGGAAAGCCACATGATCAAATTCAGCCTCCATGTCATGAAAATGGGTAGTACAAGAAATCCCAAGGGTTCCCGAAATGGGGTTCATGAGGACTCTATCCAATTTGGCCCAAAGAGCACCTCTATTCCAAGTAAGGGTTGCTCCGGTGGAAGGAGAGTCAACAAGGTTTGCTTGGATTTTGAAATCATTAAGGTGTTGTAGGTGATAAGCCGAGGGGGTAGTAGGCCCAATTCTCTCATTTGGGCTACCCACACAATTGAAATCCCCCATAACAAGCCAAGGCTTATTAATAGATGGTTCCAATGAGGATAAGTGATCCCAAAGCATTTTTCTCTCAACAACCGAGTAGAGGGCATAGACAAAGGTAACAAAAAACACAAGTTGGGTTGTTCTACATGTCAATTCACAATGTACATGCTGTTTATCATTTTCAAGTACTTTAAGTTGAACAAAATTTGGGTTCCAAATAATAGCAATACGTCCACCATCAATTTTATCAAAGTTAGTAGCGGATAGCCAAGAAGGCCATCGGTTGGTACTAAATTTTTCAAAATTTGAAGTAGTCATCTTGGTTTCTAAAAGGCAGCATACATGTAGTTTATTAATATTCACAAAGTTAAAGATAGAGTTTTGTTTAGAGACCTTATTGAGGCCTCGGATGTTCCATGCGGACACAAACATTAAAATGTTTGAGTTTTGTTGCCCCTCTTGCCACGCCCGGCCTCATTGCCTATCTCCTTTAGCCTCGGCTTGTACCTAGTTAGAAACAAAAAACCATAGACATGTTGGATAAAAAAAGAGGTGAAGACATACCCCTCATCCGTGGCATTAGCTCCGGGAAGTTCTTTGAGACACTTTGTTGTGAATGTCAAGCCCTTGGTTTGGAAATCATGGATCACATCCAAGTAGTTATCAAGCCTTGTCATACCCTCTTTAACATGCTCATAGTGTAGAAGGTGTATGCACGGCCTATCTTCCTTGTCAAGTGCTATCTTGGTGATAACATCATCAAGGTATGCATCCCTAATGTCATATACCACACGGCTTTTTGTGATGTCCATCTTCCTTGGGTCCTTTACTTTGCATGCATTAACTCTAAGGCATCCCTCCTCAAAGAAGCCATTCAAGTAGTGCCTATAAACTCCTCTCATAAAATCCGAGCCATAGGTATAGCCCTTCTTTGTTGGTGTTATTCCGGGGAGACCTTCCAAGCATTCCTTAGTAAAAAGGACACCGGGCTCATCTTCTTTCACTACCTTTAGGTTGTGGTCCAAGTTGATGATATTTGTGCCTTCATCAACATCATCAATGTGCTTCACTCTCATAGTAGGGTTTGCATATTCATCGGTTTCCATTTCAACAATAACCTCATCTCGGAAGATGTTTGAGATTTCCCTCACCACACAGGTGGTTTGTAGAGCATCATCATCCTCTTGGTATTGGGAAGTGGTTGCCTCCCCTCTCCTCGGTTTCTTCTTCCCCATCTTGAAAGTTCTTCTCATCTTGAAAAATGGATGATCATTCTTTGGGATTTCCTCGGTATCAACCACTTTGCCTTTGTTATTAGGGTGAGGTGCATCAATATTCTCGGGTTTGTCAATTGCCTTCCTCTTTTCCACTTCTTCTCTTTCAATAGTAGCTATAACCTTGCAAGTAAAAGCATGGTGGCCAAAGCATTTACAATGAAAACAATAATTGGGAAAAGTTTCATACCTCACACCTTGTTTATGAAGTTTTCCATTTGGCAGCCGTATTGGTATAGAGAGGGGTGGAGGTTTTGAGGCATCAACTTCAATCAACACCCTAGCAAAGTTGGATCTTGCCTTCTCACATGTGATTCTATCCGTGGTCAAGGGGATTCCCACCCTAGATGCCACTTCACTTATAATCTCCTCCTCCCATATTCACATAGGTAGATGTGGGAATTGTACCCAAATAGGTACCCTAAGGAATTCTTCATCTTCCATGGAGAAGTTCTCGGATAGGGTCTTGAGATGAAAAGGTTTCCCAAATAGAGAGTAAGGCCCATCCATGAGCACTTTAGCTCTATCATCTTCATTTTGGAACTTAAAGATGACCCAACCTCTATCATGAGATCTAACCCGGCAAGGGACATCCCACATTCTAACCATATCATGGATGTTTTTAAGCCCGGGGAATCTTCCATCAAAGTATGCAACTAAGCAATACCCCCAAATATCAGTCATAGAAGGGAGCTTTAGGGTAGAGAGGTCAATAACATCTCCTTTAGGTTCAATATAATGGAGTTTCATACCTTTTTCCGGTTGTCTATTATCCTTGAAAAGAGAGACAAAAGAAGGCATGGACTGTCCACCATTTGCTTTTGATGCCGCGGCATTAGGTTCATCCAAAGGGACAAGGACATTTGGTTGCTTTGAAGCCACGGAATTAGGTTCATCCATAGGGACAAGGACATTTGGTTCACCACCTTGCTTTGATGCCGCGGCATAAGGTGTACTCAAAGGAGTAGGATCCGCATTTCCTTCAACCGGGATAACAATGGGAGTTTCAACTTGGCTCGGATTACCAACATTGGAAATGTTGTTAACAATTGATTTTCTTGGCATACCATTCTCCCCTTCAAATAAAGCTACGACCAGGGGGTCTTCAATATAATCCACGGTTTCATCCAAGGAAGCAATCCCAATTGTAACATCATCATACAAAATGGAATCGGAATTAGGAGTGTTACCTTCATTTGTGACCAAATTTCCCGGATTGTTCTCCATCACCGTAGGTGCTTCTTGAGCTTGAGTATCATCCGGAGCTATAGTGATAGTACCAGCCATGGAGGAAGAGATGTCCTCATCTAAGACAAGCGAGCGAGCTCCTTCCATGTGCGAGTGGTTCTCTCTTGACATGGCTTCAATTGCTTCATCAATTTCTTGATTTTGTTGTTTGGATTTGAGCCGAGATGAAGCTTTTGTGGGAACCGAAGCCACCTTCTTCTTCTTCGGAGGCATAGTGAGGATAAAGGGGGAGCTAGGAGCTAGCAACCCCTCCAAAGGAACATAGAAAGGTTACTTCTTCTTGGCTCCTTCTTAGCTCGATGTCCGTACCAATGGCGAAGTAACCGTTGGAAAGGTACAAAATCGAATCTTTCTTGATGATTGAAAACTTTGAAAAAGTTAATCCTCACACCAAGGGGAGTCTAGAAACACAATCACAGAGGAGATTGAGCAAGAAAAACGCTCTAGGGAGGCGTTGACCTTCGGAAGTGAATAGTGTTTTCACGTAAGAAAAAACTCGGAAATGTCCAAAAACCACCAAACAAGAGCTCGAAAATTAGAGAAGCTACACCCCAAGAAGGATGAAGGTAGCGTAGCTAATATTCAAGCTCAAAGGAAGGATTGATGGACGAAGAAGGTGAAGAAAACGAGCGATTTTCCGTGAAGAAGAGCCCAGGTCGCGGAAATCCTAGGGAGAGAAGCTCTCAACTCCTTCAACGGAAAAACTTAGATCTTACCGAGTTCTAAAACTTGTCTTCAGGCGCTGGTTTCAAAATATCAAGGGATGATTGCCTAATTACTAAAATACACTGTATTTACGCTAAAAGTGCTCTATTTTTGCTGAAAACGCTAAATCATAGAGATAAGGCTAAGTATTTGTGACACTCATATCTTGCTGTGTGTTTATCTATTTGGATCGTATTATATCTAGTTGGAAAGATAGATCGCAGATCTAAAGCTATTGTTCCAACTTCATTTACAATGAATTAAATAAAAGTTACAGATTAACCATATATTCACAAATGTTTCTGATTTCACTCCGAACTCGTGTAGAATTTGATGCGATCATATCTTGCTCTATTTTGTGCCGCTGAAAGCGTTTAATATCTCGTTGGATAGATCATACCGAGTTCTAGAACTTGTATTCAGGCGCTGGTTTCAAAATATCAAGGGATGATTGCCTAATTACTAAAATGCACTGTATTTACGCTAAAAGTGCTCTATTTTCGCCGAAAACGCTAAATCATAGAGATAAGGCTAAGTATTTGTGTCACTCATATCTTGCTGTGTGTTTATCCGTTTGGATCGTATTATATCTCGTTGGAAAGATAGATAGGAACTCTAATGCTATTGTTCCAACTTCATTTACAATGAATTAATTAAAAGTTACAGATTTACCATATATTCACAAATGTTTCTGATTTCACTCCGAACTCGTGTAGAATGTTTTTCTGCTGTTGAAAGCGTTTAATATCTCGTTGGAAAGATCTTACCGAGTTCTAAAACTTGTCTTCAGGCGCTGGTTTCAAAATGTCAAGGGATGATTGCCTAATTACTAACATACACTGTATTTACGCTAAAAGTGCTCTATTTTCTCTGAAAAGGCTAAATCATAGAGATAAGGCTAAGTATTTGTGACACTCATATCTTGCTGTGTGTTTATCCGTTTGGAGCGTATTATATCTCGTTAGAAAGATAGATCGGAGATCTAAAGCTATTGTTCCAACTTCATTTACAATGCATTATTTAAAAGTTACAGATTAACCATATATTCACAAATGTTTCTGATTTCACTCCGAACTCGTGTAGAATGTGATGCGATCATATCATGCTCTATTTTGTACCGTTGAAAGCGTTTAATATCTCGTTGGAAAGATCTTACCGAGTTCTAAAACTTGTCTTCAGGATATGGTTTCAGAATATCAAGGGATGATTGTCTAATTACTAAAATACACTGTATTTACGCTAAAAGTGCTCTATTTTCGCTGAAAACGCTAAATCATGGAGATAAGGCTAAGTATTTGTGACACTCATATCTTGCTGTGTGTTTATCCGTTTGGAGCGTATTATATCTCGTTGGAAAGATCGATCGGAGGTCTACAACTATTGTTCCAACTTCATTTACAATGCATTAGTTTAAAGTTACATATTATCCATATATTCACAAATGTTTCTGATTTCACTCCGAACTCGTGTAGAATTTGATGCGATCATATCTTGCTCTTTGTTGTGCCGTTGAAAGCGTTTAATATCTCGTTTGAATGATCTTACCGAGTCCTAAAACTTGTCTTCAGGCGCTGGTTTCAAACAATCAAGTGATTATTGCTTAATTACTAAAATACACTGTATTTACGCTAAAAGTGCTCTATTTTAGCTGAAAACGCTAAATCATAGAGATAAGGCTAAGTATTTGTGACACTCATACCCTACTGAGTGTTTTTCCGTTTGGGGCGTATTATATCTCGTTGGAAAGATAGATCGGAGCTCTAAATCTATTGTTCCAACTTCATTTACAATGCATTAATTAAAAGTTACAGATTAACTATATATAAACAAATGTTTCTGATTTCACTCCGAACTCCTGTAGAATTTGATGCGATCATATCTTGCTTTATTTTGTGCCATTGAAAGCGTTTAATATCTCGTTGGAAAGATCTTACCAAGTTCTAAAACTTGTATTCAGGCGCTGGTTTCAAAATAGCAAGGGATGATTTCCTTATTACTAAAATACACTGTATTTACGCTAAAAGTGCTCTATTTTCGCTGAAAACGCTAAATCATAGAGATAAGGCTAAGTATTTGTGACACTCATATCTTGCTGTGTGTTTATCCGTTTGGAGCATATTATATCTCGTTGGAAATATAGATCGGAGATCTAAAGCTATTGTTCCAACTTCATTTACAATGCATTAAATAAAAGTTACAGATTAACCATATATTCACAAATGTTTCTGATTTCACTCTGAACTCGTGTAGAATTTGATGCAATCGTATCTTGCTTTATTTTGTGCCGTTGAAAGCGTTTAATATCTCGTTGGAAAGATCTTACCGAGTTCTAAAACTTGTCTTCAGGCGCCGGTTTCAAACTATCAAGGGATGATTGCCTAATTATTAAAATACACTTTATTTACGCTAAAAGTGCTCTATTTTCGCTGAAAATGCTAAATCATAGAGATAAGACTAAGTATTTGTGACACTCATATCTTGTTATGTGTTTATCCGTTTGGAGCGTAATATATCTCGTTGGAAAGATATATCGGAGCTCTAAAACTATTGTTCCAACTTCATTTACAATGCATTAATTAAAATTTATAAATTAACAATATATTCACAAATGTTTCTGATTTCACTCTGAACTCGTGTAGAATTTGATGTGATCATATCTTGCTCTATTTTGTGCCGTTGAAAGCGTGTAGTATCTCGTTGGAAAGATCTTACCGTTTAGCGTTTTCAGCGAAAATAGAGCACTTTTAGCGTAAATACAGTGTATTTTAGTAATTAGGCAATCATCCCTTGATATTTTGAAACCGGAGCCTGAAGCAAAGTTTAGAACTCGTAAGGATCTTTCCAACGAGATATTAAACGCTTTCAACGGCACAAAATAGAGAAAGATATGATCGCATCAAATGCTACACGAGTTCGGTGTGAAATCAGAAACATTTGTGAATATATGGTTAATCCGTAACTTTTAATTAATGCATTGTAAATGAAGTTGGAAAAATATCTTTAGAGCTCCGATCTATCTTTCCAAAGAGTTATAATACGCTCCAAACGGATAAACCCACAGCAAGATATGAGTTTCACAAATACTTAGCTATATCTCTATGATTTAGCGTTTTCAGCGAAAATAGAGCACCTTTAGCGTAAATACAGTGTATTTTAGTAATTAGGCAATCATCCCTTGATATTCTGAAACCAGCGCCTGAAGACAAGTTTAAGAACTCGGTAAGATCTTTCAACAAGATATTAAACGCTTTCAACAGCACAAAATAGAGCAATTTATGATCACATTTAATTTTACACGAGTTCAGAGTGAAATCAGAAACATTTGTGAATATATGGTTAATCTGTAACTTTTTATTAATGCATTGTAAATGAATTTGGAACAATAGCTTTAGAGCTTCGATCTATCTTTCCAACGAGATATAATACGCTCGAAACGGATAAACACACAGCAAGATATGAGTGTCATAAATACTTAGCCTTATCTTTATGATTAAGCGTTTTCAGCAAAAATAGAGCACTTTTAGCGTAAATACAGTGTATTTTAGTAATTAGGAAATCGTCCCTTGATATGTTGAAACCAGCGCCTGAAGACATGTTTTACAACTCGGTAAGAACTTTCCAACGAGATATTAAACGCTTTCAACGGCACAAAATACAGCAAGATGTGATCGCCTCAAATTCTACACGAGTTCGGAGTGAAATCAGAAACATTTGTGAATATATGGTTAATCTGTAACTTTTAATTAATGCATTGTAAATGAAGTTGGAAAAATAGCTTTAGAGCTCCGATCTATCTTTCCAACGAGATATAATACGATCCAAACGGATAAACACACAGCAAGATATGAGTGACACAAATACATTGCCTTATCTCTATGATTTAGCGTTTTCAGCGAAAATAGAGCACTTTTAGCGTAAATACAGTGCATTTTAGTAATTAGGCAATCATCCCTTGATATTTTGAAACCAGCGCCTGAATACAAGTTCTAGAACTCGGCAAGATGTTTCCAATGAGATATTAAACACTTTCAGCGGCACAAAATAGAGCAAGATATGATCGCATCAAATTCTACACGAGTTCGGAGTGAAATCAGAAACATTTGTGAATATATGGTTAATCTGTAACTTTTAATTAATTCATTGTAAATGAAGTTGGAACAATAGCTTTACAGCTCCGATCTATCTTTCCAACGAGATATAAAACGCCCAAAACGGATAAACACACAGCAGGATATGAGTGTCACAAATACTTAGCCTTATCTCTATGATGTAGCGTTTTCAGCGAAAATAGAGCACTCTTAGCGTAAATACAGTGTATTTTAGTAATTAGGCAATCATCCCTTGATATTTTGAAACCAGCGCCAAAAGACAAGTTTTAGAACTCGGTAAGATCGTTCCAACGAGATATTAAACGCTTTCAACGGCACAAAATAGAGCAAGATATGATCGCATCAAATTCTACACGAGTTCGGAGTGAAATAAGAAACATTTGTGAATATATGGTTAATCTGTAACTTTTAATTAATGCATTGTAAATTAAGTTGGAACAATAGCTTTAGAGCTCCGATCTATCTTTCCAACGAGATATAATACGATCCAAATGGATCAACACACAGCGAGATATGAGTGTCACACATACTTAGCCTTATCTCTATGATTTAGCGTTTTCAGCGAAAATAGAGCACTTTTAGCGTAAATACAGTGTATTTTAGTAATTAGGCAATCATACCTTGATATTTTGAAACCAGCGCCAAAAGACAAGTTTTAGAACTCGGTAAGATCGTTCCAACGAGATATTAAACGCTTTCCACGGCACAAAATAGTTCAAGATATGATCGCATCAAATTCTACACGAGTTCGGAGTGAAATCAGAAACATTTGTGAATATATGGTTAATCTGTAACTTTTATTTAATTCATTGTAAATGAAGTTGGAACAATAGCTTTAGAGCTCTGATCTATATTTCCAACGAGATATAATACGCTCGAAACGGATAAGCACCCAGCAAGATATGAGTGTCACATATACTTAGCCTTATCTCTATGATTTAGCGTTTTCAGCGAAAATAGAGCACTTTTAGCGTAAGTACTGTGTATTTTTGAAATTAGGAAATCATCCCTTGATATTTTGAAACCAGCGCCTGAAGACATGTTTTAGAACTCGATAATATCTTTTTAACGAGATATTAAACGCTTTCAACGGCACAAAATAGAGCAAGATATGATCGCATCAAATTCTACACCAATTCGGAGTGAAATCAGAAACATTTGTCAATATATGGTTAATCTGTAACTTTTAATTAATGCATTGTAAATTAAGTTGGAACAATAGATTTAGAGCTCCGATCTATCTTTCCAACGAGATATAATACGCTCCAAACGGACAAACACACAGCTAGATATGAGTGTCACAAATACATAGCCTTATCTCTATGATTTAGCGTTTTCAGAGAAAATAGAGCACTTTTAGCGTAAATACAGTGTATTTTAGTAATTAGGCAATCATCCCTTGATATTTTGAAACCGGAGCCTGAAGCAAATTTTAGAACTCGTAAAGATCTTTCCAACGAGATATTAAACGCTTTCAACGGCACAAAATAGAGAAAGATATGATCGCATCAAATTCTACACGAGTTCGGTGTGAAATCTGAAACATTTGTGAATATATGGTTAATCCGTAACTTTTAATTAATGCATTGTAAATGAAGTTGGAAAAATATCTTTAGAGCTCCGATCTATCTTTCCAAAGAGATATAATACGCTCCAAACGGATAAACCCACATCAAGATTTGAGTATCACAAATACTTAGCCTTATCTCTATGATTTAGCGTTTTCAGCGAAAATAGAGCACTTTTAGCGTAAATACAGTTATTTTAGTAATTAGGAAATTATCCCTTGATATTCTGAAACCAGAGCCTGAAGAAAAGTTTTAGAACTCGGTAAGATCTTTCAACGAGATATTAAACGCTTTTAACAGCACAAAATAGAGCAATTTATGATCGCATTTAATGTTACACGAGTTCGGAGTGAAATCAGAAACATTTGTGAATATATGGTTAATCTGTAACTTTTAATTAATGCATTGTAAATGAAGTTGGAACAATAGCTTTAGAGCTCAGATCTATCTTTCCAACGAGATATAATACGCTCGAAACGGATAAACACACAGCAAGATATGAGTGTCATAAATACTTAGCCTTATCATTATGATTTAGCGTTTTCAGCAAAAATAGAGCACTTTTAGCGTGAATACAGTGTATTTTAGTAATTAGGCAATCGTCCCTTGATATGTAAACCAGCGCATGAAGACATGTTTTAGAACTCGGTAAGAACTTTCCAACGAGATATTAAACGCTTTCAACGGCACAAAATAGAGCAAGATGTGATCGCCTCAAATTCTACACGAGTTCGGAGTGAAATCAGAAACATTTGTGAATATATGGTTTATCTGTAACTTTTAATTAATGCATTGTAAATGAAGTTGGAACAATAGCTTTAGAGCTCTGATCTATCTTTCCAACGAGATATAATACGATCCAAACGGATAAACACACAGCAAGATATGAGTGACACAAATACTTAGCCTTATCTCTATGATTTAGCGTTTTCAGCGAAAATAGAGCACTTTTAGCGTAAATACAGTGTATTTTAGTAATTAGGCAGTCCTCCCTTGATATTTTGAAACCAGCGCCTGAAGACAAGTTTTAGAAATCATTAAGATCTTTCCAACGAGATATTAAACGCTTTCAACGGCACAAAATAGAGCAAGATATGATCGCATCAAATTCTACACGAGTTCAGAGTGATATCAGAAACATTTGTGAATATATGGTTAATCTGTAACTTTTAATTAATGCATTGTAAATGAAGTTGGAAAAATAGCCTTAGAGCTTCGATCTATCTTTCCAACGAGATATAATACGCTCGAAACGGATAAACACACAGCAAGATATGAGTGTCATAAATACTTAGCCTTATCTTTATGATTTAGCGTTTTCAGCAAAAATAGAGCACTTTTAGCGTAAATACAGTGTATTTTAGTAATTAGGCAATCGTCCATTGATATGTTGAAACCAGCGCCTGAAGACATGTTTTAGAACTCGGTAAGAACTTTCCAACGAGATATTAAACGCTTTCAACGGCACAAAATAGAGCAAGATGTGATCGCCTCAAATTCTACACGAGTTCGGAGTGAAATCAGAAACATTTGTGAATATATGGTTAATCTGTAACTTTTAATTAATGCATTGTAAATGAAGGTTGAACAATAGCTTTAGAGCTCCGATCTATCTTTCCAACGAGATATAATACGATCCAAACGGATAAACACACAGCAAGATATGAGTGACACAAATACTTAGCCTTATCTCTATGATTTAGCGTTTTCGGCGAAAATAGAGCACTTTTAGCGTAAATACAGTGTATTTCAGTAATTAGGCAGTCCTTCCTTGATATTTTGAAACCAGCGCCTGAAGACAAGTTTTAGAACTCATTAAGATTCTTCCAACGAGATATTAAACGCTTTCAACGGCACAATATAGAGCAAGATATGATCGCATCAAATTCTACACGAGTTCAGAGTGAAATCAGAAACATTTGTGAATATATGGTTAATCTGTAACTTTTAATTAATACATTGTAAATGAAGTTGGAACAATAGCTTTAGAGCTTCGATCTATCTTTCCAACGAGATATAATACGCTCGAAACGGATAAACACACAGCAAGATATGAGTGTCATAAATACTTAGCCTTATCTTTATGATTTAGCGTTTTCAGCAAAAATAGAGCACTTTTAGCGTAAATACAGTGTATTTTAGTAATTAGGCAATCTTCCCTTGATATGTTGAAACCAGCGCCAGAAGACATGTTTTAGAACTCGGTAAGAACTTTCCAACGAGATATTAAAAGCTTTCAACGGCACAAAATAGAGCAAGATGTGATCGCCTCAAATTCTACACGAGTTCGGAGTGAAATCAGAAACATTTGTGAATATATGGTTAATCTGTAACTTTTAATTAATGCATTGTAAATGAAGTTGGAACAATAGCTTTAGAGCTCCGATCTATCTTTCCAACGAGATATAATACGATCCAAACGGATAAACACACAGCAACATATGAGTGACACAAATACTTAGCCTTATCTCTATGATTTAGCGTTTTCAGCGAAAATAGAGCACTTTTAGCGTAAATACAGTGCATTTTAGTAATTAGGCAATCATCCCTTGATATTTTGAAACCAGCGCCTGAATACAAGTTCTAGAACTCGGCAAGATCTTTCCAACGAGATATTAAACACTTTCAGCGGCACAAAATAGAGCAAGATATGATCGCATCAAATTCTACAAGAGTTCGGAGTGAAATCAGGAACATTTGTGAATATATGGTTAATCTGTAACTTTTAATTAATTCATTGTAAATGAAGTTGGAACAATAGCTTTACAGCTCCGATCTATCTTTCCAACGAGATATAAAACGCCCAAAACGGATAAACACACAGCAGGATATGAGTGTCACAAATACTTAGCCTTATCTCTATGATTTAGCGTTTTCAGCGAAAATTGAGCACTCTTAGCGTAAATACAGTGTATTTTAGTAATTAGGCAATCATACCTTGATATTTTGAAACCAGCGCCACAAGACAAGTTTTAGAACTCGGTAAGATCGTTCCAACGAGATATTAAACGCTTTCCACGGCACAAAATAGTTCAAGATATGATCGCATCAAATTCTACACGAGTTCGGAGTGAAATCAGAAACATTTGTGAATATATGGTTAATCTGTAACTTTTAATTAATGCATTGTAAATTAGGTTGGAACAATAGCTTTAGATATCTGATCTATATTTCCAACGAGATATAATACGCTCGAAACGGATAAACACCCAGCAAGATATGAGTGCCACATATACTTAGCCTTATCTCTATGATTTAGCATTTTCAGCGAAAATAGAGCACTTTTAGCGTAAGTACTGTGTATTTTTGAAATTAGGCAATCATCCCTTGATATTTTGAAACGAGCGCCTGAAGACATGTTTTAGAACTCGATAATATCTTTCTAACGAGATATTAAACGCTTTCAACGGCACAAAATAGAGCAAGATATGATCGCATCAAATTCTACACCAGTTCGGAGTGAAATCAGAAACATTTGTCAATATATGGTTAATCTGTAACTTTTAATTAATGCATTGTAAATAAAGTTGGAACAATAGCTTTAGAGCTCCGATCTATCTTTCCAACGAGATATAATACGCTCCAAACGGACAAACACACAGCTAGATATGAGTGTCACAAATACATAGCCTTATCTCTATGATTTAGCGTTTTCAGCGAAAATAGAGCACTTTTAGCGTAAATACAGTGTATTTTAGTAATTAGGCAATCATCCCTTGATATTTTGAAACAGGACCCTGAAGCAAATTTTAGAACTCGTAAAGATCTTTCCAACGAGATATTAAACGCTTTCAACGGCACAAAATAGAGAAAGATATGATCGCATCAAATTCTACACGAGTTCGGTGTGAAATCTGAAACATTTGTGAATATATGGTGAATCCGTAACTTTTAATTAATGCATTGTAAATGAAGTTGGAAAAATATATTTAGAGCTCCGATCTATCTTTCCAAAGAGATATAATACGCTCCAAACGGATAAACCCACAGCAAGATTTGAGTATCACAAATACTTAGCCTTATCTCTATGATTTAGCGTTTTCAGCGAAAATAGAGCACTGTTAGCGTAAATACAGTTATTTTAGTAATTAGGAAATCATCCCTTGATATTCTGAAACCAGAGCCTGAAGACAAGTTTTAGAACTCGGTAAGATCTTTCAACGAGATATTAAACGCTTTCAACAGCACAAAATAGAGCAATTTATGATCGCATTTAATTTTACACGAGTTCGGAGTGAAATCAGAAACATTTGTAAATATATGGTTAATCTGTAACTTTTAATTAATGCATTGTAAATGAAGTTGGAACAATAGCTTTAGAGCTCCGATCTATCTTTCCAACGAGATATAATACGCTCGAAACGGATAAACACACAGCAAGATATGAGTGTCATAAATACTTAGCCTTATCATTATGATTTACCGTTTTCAGCAAAAATAGAGCACTTTTAGCGTGAATACAGTGTATTTTAGTAATTAGGAAATCGTCCCTTGATATGTAAACCAGCGCCTGAAGACATGTTTTAGAACTCGGTAAGAACTTTCCAACGAGATATTAAACGCTTTCAACGGCACAAAATAGAGCACGATGTGATCGCCTCAAATTCTACACGAGTTCGGAGTGAAATCAGAAACATTTGTGAATATATGGTTAATCTGTAACTTTTAATTAATGCATTGTAAATGAAGTTGGAACAATTGCTTTAGAGCTCTGATCTATCTTTCCAACGAGATAGAATACGATCCAAACGGATAAACACACAGCAAGATATGAGTGACACAAATATTTAGCCTTATCTCTATGATTTAGCGTTTTCAGCGAAAATAGAGCACTTTTAGCGTAAATACAGTGCATTTTAGTAATTAGGCAATCATCCCTTGATATTTTGAAACCAGCGCCTGAATACAAGTTCTAGAACTCGGCAAGATCTTTCCAACGAGATATTAAACACTTTCAGCGGCACAAAATAGAGCAAGATATGATCGCATCAAATTCTACACGAGTTCGGAGTGAAATCAGAAACATTTGTGAATATATGGTTAATCTGTAACTTTTAATTAATTCGTTGTAAATGAAGTTGGAACAATAGCTTTACAGCTCCGATCTATCTTTCCAACGAGATATAAAACGCCCAAAACGGATAAACACACAGCAGGATATGAGTGTCACAAATACTTAGCCTTATCTCTATGATTTAGCGTTTTTAGCGAAAATAGAGCACTCTTAGCGTAAATACAGTGTATTTTAGTAATTAGGCAATCATCCCTTGATATTTTGAAACCATCGCCAAAAGACAAGTTTTAGAACTCGGTAAGATCGTTCCAACGAGATATTAAACGCTTTCAATGGCACAAAATAGAGCAAGATATGATCGCATCAAATTCTACACGAGTTCGGAGTGAAATAAGAAACATTTGTGAATATATGGTTAATCTGTAACTTTTAATTAATGCATTGTAAATTAAGTTGGAACAATAGCTTTAGAGCTCCGATCTATCTTTCCAACGAGATATAATACGCTCCAAATGGATCAACACACAGCAAGATATGAGTGTCACACATACTTAGCCTTATCTCTATGATTTAGCGTTTTCAGCGAAAATAGAGCACTTTTAGCGTAAATACAGTGTATTTTAGTAATTAGGCAATCATACCTTGATATTTTGAAACCAGCGCCAAAAGACAAGTTTTAGAACTCGGTAAGATCGTTCCAACGAGATATTAAACGCTTTCCACGGCAAGAAATAGTTCAAGATATGATCGCATCAAATTCTACACGAGTTCGGAGTGAAATCAGAAACATTTGTGAATATATGGTTAATCTGTAAATTTTAATTAATGCATTGTAAATTAGGTTGGAACAATAGCTTTAGATCTCTGATCTATATTTCCAACGAGATATAATACGCTCGAAACGGATAAACACCCAGCAAGATATGAGTGCCACATATACTTAGCCTTATCTCTATGATTTAGCGTTTTCAGCGAAAATAGAGCACTTTTAGCGTAAGTACTGTGTATTTTTGAAATTAGGCAATCATCCCTTGATATTTTGAAACCAGCGCCTGAAGACATGTTTTATAACTCGATAATATCTTTCTAACGAGATATTAAACGCTTTCAACGGCACAAAATAGAGCAAGATATGATCGCATCAAATTCTACACCAGTTCGGAGTGAAATCAGAAACATTTGTCAATATATGGTTAATCTGTAACTTTTAATTAATGCATTGTAAATTAAGTTGGAACAATAGCTTTAGAGCTCCGATCTATCTTTCCAACGAGATATAATACGCTCCAAACGGACAAACACACAGCTAGATATGAGTGTGACAAATACATAGCCTTATCTCTATGATTTAGCGTTTTGAGCGAAAATAGAGCACTTTTAGCGTAAATACAGTGTATTTTAGTAATTAGGCAATCATCCCTAGATATTTTGAAACAGGAGCCTGAAGCAAATTTTAGAACTCGTAAAGATCTTTCCAACGAGATATTAAACGCTTTCAACGGCACAAAATAGAGAAAGATATGATCGCATCAAATTCTACACGAGTTCGGTGTGAAATCTGAAACATTTGTGAATATATGGTGAATCCGTAACTTTTAATTAATGCATTGTAAATGAAGTTGGAAAAATATCTTTAGAGCTCCGATCTATCTTTCCAAAGAGATATAATACGCTCCAAACGGATAAACCCACAGCAAGATTTGAGTATCACAAATACTTAGCCTTATCTCTATGATTTAGCGTTTTCAGCGAAAATAGAGCATTTTTAGCGTAAATACAGTTATTTTAGTAATTAGGAAATCATCCCTTGATATTCTGAAACCAGAGCCTGAAGACAAGTTTTAGAACTCGGTAAGATCTTTCAACGAGATATTAAACGCTTTCAACAGCACAAAATAGAGCAATTTATGATCACATTTAATTTTACACGAGTTCGGAGTGAAATCAGAAACATTTGTGAATATATGGTTAATCTGTAACTTTTAATTAATGCATTGTAAATGAAGTTGGAACAATAGCTTTAGAGCTCCGATCTATCTTTCCAACGAGATATAATACGCTCGAAACGGATAAACACACAGCAAGATATGAGTGTCATAAATACTTAGCCTTATCATTATGATTCAGCGTTTTCAGCAAAAATAGAGCACTTTTAGCGTGAATACAGTGTATTTTAGTAATTAGGAAATCGTCCCTTGATATGTAAACCAGCGCCTGAAGACATGTTTTAGAACTCGGTAAGAACTTTCCAACGAGATATTAAACGCTTTCAACGGCACAAAATAGAGCACGATGTGATCGCCTCAAATTCTACACGAGTTCGGAGTGAAATCAGAAACATTTGTGAATATATGGTTAATCTGTAACTTTAAATTAATGCATTGTAAATGAAGTTGGAACAATAGCTTTAGATCTCTGATCTATCTTTCCACCGAGATATAATACGATCCAAACGGATAAACACACAGCAAGATATGAGTGACACAAATACTTAGCCTTATCTCTATGATTTAGCATTTTCAGCGAAAATAGAGCACTTTTAGCGTAAATACAGTGTATTTTAGTAATTAGGCAGTCCTACCTTGATATTTTGAAACCAGCGCCTGAAGACAAGTTTTAGAACTCATTATGATCTTTCCAACGAGATATTAAACGCTTTCAACGGCACAAAATAGAGCAAGATATGATCGCATCAAATTCTACACGAGTTCAGAGTGAAATCAGAAACATTTGTGAATATATGGTTAATCTGTAACTTTTAATTAATGCATTGTAAATGAAGTTGGAACAATAGCTTTAGAGCTTCTATCTATCTTTCCAACGTGATATAATACGCTCGAAACGGATAAACACACAGCAAGATATGAGTGTCATAAATACTTAGCCTTATCTTTATGATTTAGCGTTTTCAGCAAAAATAGAGCACTTTTAGCGTAAATACAGTGTATTTTAATAATTAGGCAATCGTCCCTTGATATGTTGAAACCAGCGCCTGAAGACATGTTTTAGAACTCGGTAAGAACTTTCCAACGAGATATTAACCGCTTTCAACGGCACAAAATTGAGCAAGATGTGATCGCCTCAAATTCTACACGAGTTCGGAGTGAAATCAGAAACATTTGTGAATATATGGTTAATCTGTAACTTTTAATTAATGCATTGTAAATGAAATTGGAACAATAGCTTTAGAGCTCCGATCTATCTTTCCAACGAGATATAATACGATCCAAACGGATAAACACACAGCAAGATATGAGTGACACAAATACTTAGCCTTATCTCTATGATTTAGCGTTTTCAGCGAAAATAGAGCACTTTTAGCGTAAATACAGTGCATTTTAGTAATTAGGCAATCATCCCTTGATATTTTGAAACCAGCGCCTGAATACAAGTTCTAGAACTCGGCAAGATCTTTCCAACGAGATATTAAACACTTTCAGCGGCACAAAATAGAGCAAGATATGATCGCATCAAATTCTACACGAGTTCGGAGTGAAATCAGAAACATTTGTGAATATATGGTTAATCTGTAACTTTTAATTAATTCATTGTAAATGAAGTTGGAACAATAGCTTTACAGCTCCGATCTATCTTTCCAACGAGATATAAAACGCCTAAAACGGATAAACACACAGCAGGATATGAGTGTCAAAAATACTTAGCCTTATCTCTATGATTTAGCGTTTTCAGCGAAAATAGAGCACTCTTAGCGTAAATACAGTGTATTTTAGTAATTAGGCAATCATCACTAGTTTACTAAAATGTTGTTCTTATTACTGAAGTATTTTTATCGGACTAAAACGTCATAAATTTTGAAATTTTTATCTGGTTAGCATGTTACCACTGTTGAATTTTTGTCTGACTCAATTATTTATAAAAATGTTATTTTCGTAATATTTTATCTCACTAATAAAAATTATTTTTATTTTTATTTAAATTTTTTGGAGTGTCCCATATAATACGCTCCAAATGGATCAACACACAGCAAGATATGAGTGTCACACATACTTAGCCTTATCTCTATGATTTAGCGTTTTCAGCAAAAATAGAGCACTTTTAGCGTAAATACAGTGTATTTTAGTAATTAGGCAATCGTCCCTTGATATGTTGAAACCAGCGCCTGATCTGGGATATCCGAGCTTCGTCACCTCGTTCTCACAAGAACTTCATTCGCACCTCACTGTTCACGAAAAAGGTCAACGCCATTTCCTTCAAATCTACTCGATCAAATTGGATTTTGAGCATGGATTGAAGGTCGTCTTGGTCAGGGGATTAACTTTTCCAACTTCGTTTGACGATCAAGCACGTCCGTACAAGTAAGTACTATTCACATCCGTCGCCATTAGTACGGATAGCTAGCTCAAAAAAGCTTGAAATTTGTGTGGAAAGTTATGTTTGGAGGTCGTCTCTCCTAGACGACCCTCTAAAACCACTTGAGCTAAGTTCTTTAAGCTCTCCTCTATGGGGAAAGTGAACAACCGTAGCTCTAAGCTTAAAGGAACTCCGCCGGAGAAGAAATCCTCCATACGCCTTCAAGCTTTGAAGGCCAAAGGAGGAGTGGGGGAAAAATCTACCTCTACTCCTATTTTGGGGCAGATTGAAACGGAAAAGGAGGGAGTGGATGCTACGGCAGAGGAAACTCCAATTCTTGCTAAGCAAAAAGGGGATGAAGTAGAGGCTCACATTGAGGTTTTGGCTAAACCGGTGGAGCAAATTGATGAAGAGGCTCCTATTGTTGAGGATGAATCCGAGGGGGACCAAGATGACAATTTGACTCTCATTGGGCTGTCTAATACAAAGGCTAAAGGGAAAGCTCCTATGATGCCCTCTATCCAAATTGAAGCACCTCTTGTACCTCGGGAAGAGATTACTTTGGAGGAAGGCAACTCATCCTCAAATGCAATACCAACATCTCAAGATGGCCGGGATGAAACTGCAAAGCCGAATGCTTGGAAGTCCCCTTGGACTTCTCTCTTCAAGGACAATAGGGAACCATCTAAAGGTATGAAACTTAAATTTATTGAACTCGTGGGAGAGTATGTTGACCTCTCAAAAAGAATCATGCCCTCTATCATTGATATTTGGGGGTTTTGTTTGGTTGGATACTTTGCGGGGAGGTTCCCGGGGCTCAAGCCTATCCATGATCTTGTTGCAAAATGGGGAGTTCAATGTCATGTTAGACAACATGACCAAGGGTGGGTGATTTTTAAGTTTAAATCCGAGGATTCTAGAGCAAAAGTGCTCATGGAGGGGCCATATTCATTATTTGGGAAATCCTTGTATCTAAAGACCTTATCAGATGATTTCTCTTTCAATAGTGATGAATTTCTAAAAGTACCCATATGGGTTAAGTTCCCTTACCTTCCTATGCAATTGTGGGACGAAGAAGTCATTAGCGAAATAGCATCACGTGTGGGTACACCTTTGACAACCGATAGGATCACTCAAGAGAAAGCAAGATCTAATTTTGCAAGGGTTCTTATTGAGGTGGATTCATCAAAGGCCCCCCCTCTCAAAGTAAAGGTAAAGATGCCAAACCAAAAATTTCATAACCAAAAGGTTATATATGAGACATATCCGAACTTTTGCTTCGAATGTAAGGTGTATGGTCACCATGCATTTACTTGCAAAGTCTTGGCTGAAATGGAAGACAAGGAAAGGGAGAGCAAGAAGATTGACATGGAAGGGAAAGAAGGGAAGGCTGATGGGAACAAGGCTGGACAGGGGAAGGGACTGCCTAGGGAACCTAATGCCGCGGCATCCAACACCATGAAGACCACACCTAATGCCGCGGCATCCAAGACACCTAATGCCGCAGCTTTGAGCGACAAGACAGAAACTTTACTAGCTAAGAAGAAGGATCATCATCCATTTCTCAAAACAGCTAGGCTTAACAAGAGAAGGAAACTAAAAAAGAAGAACAAGGAGGAGGATTCTTCCGGATATGAAACCAATGATGAAGGGGATGTGGGGCCTAGAGTTATAAAAAACTTCAAAGATATTTTCAATGATGAAGTAGTGGTCAAGATGGAAGCAGAAGAAGCCTGGGAACCTACAATAGAAGTCATGCACTTTGATGATGTCAAAGAAGAGACCGTACGGCTAAACCATCTACTTAAGGTGGTGGATGCTAATGAATCCGGTGTATGGTTTACAAAAGAATGTTTTGAGTTGCTGCCCGGGGTTAAGAAGACAAAGAGATTCTATACTTTCTCGTCCGACTTCATGAGTTGTGTGTATAAACATTTCCTAGACCGATACTTTGAGGATGGACACCCAATGGGGAAGGGAAGTAAAGTCATGCACCCGACATTGGTCAAAAAGAAGGAAACCCGTGTGGTTGATGACATGAGAGAGGCATACATGGATGATGTGGTTACAAAGGTGGAGCTTGGAAAGGAAGGGGATTACAAACTACATTTGATGCATGTGGGCCACGTGAAGGAGAAGATGACAAGACTTGATAACTATCTTGATATTGATGGCAAAGCAACGAGGGATGGCATTACATTTACAAGAGCATGTTTATTGTCTCTCCCGGGAGTGAGAGCCACGGAGGAAGGGTATAACTTCTCTTACCCTTTTATGCTTAAAATTTACCCTCTTTTCCTTGATAGGTACAAAGGGTGTGATAACTATAGAGAATGGGTTCAACAACAAAGGGAAAGGAGTGAAGGATTCATGAAGAGGAGGAAGGGGAAGGATAAACATTTTTAATGTTTATAGCTTCTTGGAATGTAAGGGGGCTGAATAAGGCCTCAAAACAAAATACTTTGCTTAATTTCATTCGGGTAAATAAGGTACGCTTCTTTTGCCTCCTAGAAACAAAGATGTCTATTTTAACTTTTGAAAGTTTTATGAGAATTAGACTTCCAAATTGGGCTTTTATAACTAACTTTGGTCATATTGAGGGGGGTAGAATTGCTATAATATGGGATACTTCTTTAGTTGATGGAGTGATTATGGAAGTTGATAAACAACATATTCACTCTCGGATTACATGTAAAACTTCTCAACTAAGTTTCAATGTAACTTGTGTTTATGCTTTGTATACGGTTAGGGAAAGAAGGGAATTGTGGCATCATGTCTATGGTATTGGGAAAAATACCCTTGCTCCATGGACTGTTTTAGGTGATTTCAATAGTGTGTGTAACCCGGATGAGAGGAGGGGTTCTGCCCCACCTTCGGCTTACCTCACCAATGATCTTAGAACCATGAAACTTCAAACAAATTTGAATGATGCCCCTTCTACCGGGGAGTTTTTCACTTGGTATAGAGAGTCCATTTGGGCTAAACTGGATAGGGTTTTGATTAACCCGTTTTGGAGTGCAATAAATGTTTCATGCCAAGCACATTTCTTTGAAATGGAACCGGAGTTTGATCATGTGGCAACTTTGGTCACGGTTGGAAAAAGAAAAAACGAAGGTACAAAGCCATTTAAATTCTTTAATATGTGGATGAAACATGACCATTTTAAGAGTATTTTGGAAGAGGTTTGGCTTAGAAATGTTAGTGGTACAGCTCAGTACAAACTTGCTAGAAAACTGAAACTGTTGAAACAACCACTTAAACAATTGAATAAGAATGAGTTTAGTCATATAACTGCTAGAGCAAAGGAGTCTAATAAGGAGTATAAGAGGGTCTACCAGCTTGCCCTTTTAGCTCCGTTAGATGATGCTCTAAAAGATGAACTTGTTGTTGCTAAGAAAAGAGCATTATTCCTAAAAGAGGCAGAAGAATCTTATCTTAAACAAAAAGCAAAAGCTGTGCACTTGATACAATCTGATAGGTGTACAAGGTATTTCCATTCAATTGTCAAGAAAAAGAATGCAAAAAATACTATTGCATCTCTTAAATTGGCAGATGGCTCCCTTACACAATCTTTGGATCAAGTTGCAAATGAATTTGTTAACTTCTTTAAAAATTTGTTTGGAACAAATGTCCCTTCTGTTGATTATGACTCTGATGTTATTGCATCTGGTTTGACTTTACATCAAGTGAATGTAGAAAGCCTCATAAGTCCTATTACAGATTTGGAAATCAAACAAGCTCTTTTTGATATTGGAAATGATAAAGCTCCTGGTCCTAATGGTTTTTCATCAGCCTTCTTCAAAAATAATTGGAGTTTGGTTGGGGAGGACCTGTGTGAGGCAGTAAAAGAGTTCTTTGTCTCGGGAACCATAATTAAACAGGTAAATCACACTGTTGTAGCCCTGATTCCTAAGACAAAACACTCTCCTACTGTATCGGATTTTAGACCTATATCATGCACAAATGTGACTTACAAAATTATTACAAAGATCCTAGCATCTCGGCTTTGTCCATTTTTGCCTGGTATAATCCATCCATCACAAGGGGCCTTTGTGGATGGTAGATTGATGGTTGATAATATTTTCCTTGCTCAAGAGCTAGGGAAGGGATATACCAGAAAGAGAGTTACACCGAGGTGCATGATTAAAGTGGACATTAGAAAAGCCTATGACACGGTTTCTTGGAATTTTTTAGAAAATGTTTTGAGAGACATTGGGATTCCTATGTTGTTTGTCAAATGGATAATGGAATGCATTACAACCTCGTCCTTTTCTATTTCCATCAATGGGGTTCTCCATGGATGGTTTGAAGGGAGGAGAGGACTTAGACAAGGGGATCCCATGTCTCCATTACTATTTGTGTTATGTTTGGAGTATTTCTCTAGGATGATTGACCTAAGGACAAATTCTCCTTGTTTTAAATATCATCCTCTATGCTCCCAACAAAAAGATTTCACATCTAGCTTATGCGGATGACTTGATTTTATTTTCTAAAGGGGATTGCAAATCTATTAAGATATTGGTGGAAGCATTGGAGGACTTTGGCCATGTCTCGGGACTAAAGGTTAATCATGATAAGTCTAATATTTTCTTGGGGGGTAACGTTGCTAACGCTCTACCCCATATCCTTGAAATGGTAGACTTCCAACAGGGCCAATTCCCGGTTAGATACTTGGGTATCCCTTTAGCCCCTTTGAAAATTTCTGTGGCCCAATTCTCTCCTCTGATTGACACGGTTACTGACTATATTAATGCTTGGAATACAAAGTCTCTTTCTTATGCAGGGAAGCTTGAGTTGATAAGATCAGTCATGCAAGGGGTTCAATCTTTCTGGTTGGGTATCTTCCCGGTACCAAAAGCTATACTGGACAGAATTGTAGGTCTTTGCCGTGTGTTTCTTTGGGGGGGTAAATTCTCTAAAGTTGCTTGGGATGATGTATGTCTCCCAAAGGATGAGGGGGGGTTGGGCATTAAAGATGCAAAAATCTGGAATCATGCTCTACTCTCCCGAACTTTGTGGAATATACACTCTAAACAAGACACATTATGGGTAAGGTGGGTTCATGGGGTCTACCTCCATGGGAGGGATGTGTGGACTTTTGTTCCACACAATAGGGACTCACAATTAATGAAAAGGTTGGCCTTGATCCGAGATAATATTGTCTCTAAGTTTCATACATTTGATATGGCTTTGACTTTTCTTAATAAGAGTTCGGTGAATGGTAAGCTTGATACGTCTAAAGTGTATGATTTATTGAGAACAAAAGCTTCACCTCAAGTATGGATGGCCTTCATTTGGAAACCATAACTCGGTAAGATCTTTCAACGAGATATTAAACGCTTTCAACAGCACAAAATAGAGCAATTTATGATCACATTTAATTTTACACGAGTTCGGAGTGACATCAGAAACATTTGTGAATACATGGTTAATCTGTAACTTTTAATTAATGCATTGTAAATGAAGTTGGAACAATAGCTTTAGAGCTCCGATCTATCTTTCCAACGAGATATAATACGCTCGAAACGGATAAACACACAGCAAGATATGAGTGTCATAAATACTTAGCCTTATCATTATGATTTAGCGTTTTCAGAAAAAATAGAGCACTTTTAGCGTGAATACAGTGTATTTTAGTAATTAGGCAATCGTCCCTTGATATGTAAACCAGCGCCTGAAGACATGTTTTAGAACTCGGTAAGAACTTTCCAACGAGATATTAAACGCATTCAACGGCACAAAATAGAGCAAGATGTGATCGCCTCAAATTCTACACGAGTTCGGAGTGAAATCAGAAACATTTGTGAATATATGGTTAATCTGTAACTTTTAATTAATGCATTGTAAATGAAGTTGGAACAATAGCTTTAGAGATCTGATCTATCTTTCCAACGAGATATAATACGATCCAAACGGATAAACACACAGCAAGATATGAGTGACACAAATACTTAGCCTTATCTCTATGATATAGCGTTTTCAGCGAAAATAGAGCACTTTTAGCGTAAATACAGTGTATTTTTGTAATTAGGCAGTCCTCCCTTGATATTTTGAAACCAGCGCTTGAAGACAAGTTTTAGAACTCATTAAGATCTTTCCAACGAGATATTAAACGCTTTCAACGGCACAAAATAGAGCAAGATATGATCGCATCAAATTCTACACGAGTTCAGAGTGAAATCAGAAACATTTGTGAATATATGGTTAATCTGTAACTTTTAATTAATGCATTGTAAATGAAATTGGAACTATAGCTTTAGAGCTTCGATCTATCTTTCCAATGAGATATAATACGCTCGAAACGGATAAACACACAGCAAGATATGAGTGTCATAAATACTTAGCCTTATCTTTATGATTTAGCGTTTTCAGCAAAAATAGAGCACTTTTAGCGTAAATACAGTGTATTTTAGTAATTAGGCAATCGTCCCTTGATATGTTGAAACCAGCGCCTGAAGACATGTTTTAGAACTCGGTAAGAACTTTCCAACGAGATATTAAACGCTTTCAACGGCACAAAATAGAGCAAGATGTGATCGCCTCAAATTCTACACGAGTTCGGAGTGAAATCAGAAACATTTGTGAATATATGGTTAATCTGTAACTTTTAATTAATGCATTGTAAATGAAGTTGGAACAATAGCTTTAGAGCTCCGATCTATCTTTCCAACGAGATATAATACGATCCAAACGGATAAACACACAGCAAGATATGAGTGACACAAATACTTAGCCTTATCTCTATGATTTAGCGTTTTCAGCGAAAATAGAGCACTTTTAGCGTAAATACAGTGCATTTTAGTAATTTGGCAATCATCCCTTGATATTTTGAAACCAGCGCCTGAATAAAAGTTCTAGAACTCGGCAAGATCTTTCCAACGAGATATTAAACACTTTCAGCGGCACAAAATAGAGCAAGATATGATCGCATCAAATTCTACACGAGTTCGGAGTGAAATCAGAAACATTTGTGAATATATGGTTAATCTGTAACTTTTAATTAATGCATTGTAAATGAAGTTGGAACAATAGATTTAGAGCTCTGATCTATCTTTCCAACGAGATATAATACGATCCAAACGGATAAACACACAGCAAGATATGAGTGACACAAATACTTAGCCTTATCTCTATGATTTAGCGTTTTCAGCGAAAATAGAGCACTTTTAGCGTAAATACAGTGTATTTTAGTAATTAGGCAGTCCTCCCTTGATATTTTGAAATCCGCGCCTGAAGACAAGTTTTAGAACTCATTAAGATCTTTCCAACGAGATATTAAACGCTTTCAACGGCACAAAATAGAGCAAGATATGATCGCATCAAACTCTACACGAGTTCAGAGTGAAATCAGAAACATTTGTGAATATATGGTTAATCTGTAACTCTTAATTAATGCATTGTAAATGAAGTTGGAACAATAGCTTTAGAGCTTCGATCTATCTTTCCAACGAGATATAATACGCTCGAAACGGATAAACACACAGCAAGATATGAGTGTCATAAATACTTAGCCTTATCTTTATGATTTAGCGTTTTCAGCAAAAATAGAGCACTTTTAGCGTAAATACAGTGTATTTTAGTAATTAGGCAATCTTCCCTTGATATGTTGAAACCAGCGCCTGAATACATGTTTTAGAACTCGGTAAGAACTTTCCAACGAGATATTAAACGCTTTCAACGGCACAAAATAGAGCAAGATGTGATCGCCTCAAATTCTACACGAGTTCGGAGTGAAATCAGAAACATTTGTGAATATATGGTTAATCTGTAACTATTAATTAATGCATTGTAAATGAAGTTGGAACAATAGCTTTAGAGCTCCGATCTATCTTTCCAACGAGATATAATACGATCCAAACGGATAAACACACAGCAACATATGAGTGACACAAATACTTAGCCTTATCTCTATGATTTAGCGTTTTCAGCGAAAATAGAGCACTTTTAGCGTAAATACAGTGCATTTAAGTAATTAGGCAATCATCCCTTGATATTTTAAAACCAGCGCCTGAATACAAGTTCTAGAACTCGGAAAGATCTTTCCAACGAGATATTAAACACTTTCAGCGGCACAAAATAGAGCAGGATATGATCGCATCAAATTCTACACGAGTTCGGAGTGAAATCAGAAACATTTGTGAATATATGGTTAATCTGTAACTTTTAATTAATTCATTGTAAATGAAGTTGGAACAATAGATTTACAGCTCGGATCTATCTTTCCAACGAGATATAAAACGCCCAAAACGGATAATTACACAGCAGGATATGAGTGTCACAAATACTTAGCCTTATCTCTATGATTTAGCGTTTTCAGCGAAAATAGAGCCCTCTTAGCGTAAATACAGTGTATTTTAGTAAATAGGCAATCATCCCTTGATATTTTGAAACCAGCGCCAAAAGACAAGTTTTAGAACTCGGTAAGATCGTTCCAACGAGATATTAAACGCTTTCAACGGCACAAAATAGAGCAAGATATGA
Source organism: Cuscuta europaea (assembly GCA_945859875.1). Classification (NCBI taxonomy): domain Eukaryota; kingdom Viridiplantae; phylum Streptophyta; class Magnoliopsida; order Solanales; family Convolvulaceae; genus Cuscuta; species Cuscuta europaea. The sequence continues at coordinate 4,824,008 of CAMAPE010000028.1, forward strand.
TCGCATCAAATTCTACACGAGTTCGGAGTGAAATAAGAAACATTTGTGAATATATGGTTAATCTGTAACTTTTAATTAATGCATTGTAAATTAAGTTGGAACAATAGCTTTAGAGCTCCGATCTATCTTTCCAACGAGATATAATACGCTCCAAATGGATCAACACACAGCAAGATATGAGTGTCACACATACTTAGCCTTATCTCTATGATTTAGCGTTTTCAGCGAAAATAGAGCACTTTTAGCGTAAATACAGTGTATTTTAGTAATTAGGCAATCATCCCTTGATATTTTGAAACCGGAGCCTGAAGCAAATTTTAGAACTCGTAAAGATTTTCCAACGAGATATTAAACTCTTTCAACGGCACAAAATAGAGAAAGATATGATCGCATCAAATTCTACACGAGTTCGGTGTGAAATCTGAAACATTTGTGAATATATGGTTAATCCGTAAATTTTAATTAATGCATTGTAAATGAAGTTGAAAAAATATCTTTAGAGCTCCGATCTATCTTTCCAAAGAGATATAATACGCTCCAAACGGATAAACCCACATCAAGATTTGAGTATCACAAATACTTAGCCTTATCTCTATGATTTAGCGTTTTCAGCGAAAATAGAGCACTTTTAGCGTAAATACAGTTATTTTAGTAATTAGGAAATCATCCCTTGATATTCTGAAAACAGAGCCTGAAGACAAGTTTTAGAACTCGGTAAGATCTTTCAACGAGATATTAAACGCTTTCAACAGCACAAAATAGAGCAATTTATGATCGCATTTAATTTTACACGAGTTCGGAGTGAAATCAGAAACATTTGTGAATATATGGTTAATCTGTAACTTTTAATTAATGCATTGTAAATGAAGTTGGAACAATAGCTTTAGAGCTCCGATCTATCTTTCCAACGAGATATAATACGCTCGAAACGGATAAACACACAGCAAGATATGAGTGTCATAAATGATAATAATAACAATGATAATAATAACAATGATAATAATAACAATGATAATAACAACAATGATCATAATAATGATAATGATCATAATAATAATAATAATAATAATAATAATAATAATAATAATAATAATAACAATAACAATAATAATAATAATAATAATAATAATAATAATAATTTGGCAATTATCCCTTGATATTTTGAAACCAGCGCCTGACGACAAGTTTTAGAACTCAGTAAGATCCTTCCAACGAGTTACTAAACGCTTTCAACGGCACAAAATAGAGCAAGATATGACCGCATCAAATTCTACACGAGTTCACAGTGAAATCAGAAACATTTGTGAATATATGGTTAATCTATAAATTTTAATTAATGCATTGTAAATGAAGTTGGAACAATAGTTTTAGAGCCCCGATCTATCTTTCCAACGAGATATATTACACTCTAAACGTATAAACACATAACAAGATATGAGTGTCACAAATACTTAGCCTTATCTCTATGATTTAACGTTTTCAGTGAAAATAGAGCACTTTTAGCGTAAATAAAGTTTATTTTAGTAATTAGGCAATCATCCCTTGATATTTTGAAACCGGCGACTGAAAACCAGCGCCTGAAGAGTTTCCGTTTAGGAGTTGAGAGCGTCTCTCTCTAAACCGCACTCGGTTTGGACTCTCCTCATACGGAAATACCTCATTTCTTAGCTCGTTTCTTCTTCGTTTCTTTTGATTTCAGCTTGGATTCTTGTTATACTACCTCTTAATCTTCTTTGGGAGGTAGTATCTCGGAAATTTTGAGCTCCTTTTTGAAGATTTTGGTGAAGAACGAGTTCTGGTTTCGCGAAGTTACTATTCACGAATTCAGGTCAACGCCTCTCCAGCTCGAATCACTACTCAAATCGCTCGATTGGAAGTGTTTCTAGCTTCTCCTAGCTGAGGGGATTAGACAAATATACTTTGTTTCATCATCAAGCAAGAATTGAATTTCACCTTCTTCTCCAACGGTCATTTTTTTCCGCCATTGGTACGGACGGACGAAGCTTTTTCTAAACTTCATGTACCCTTTGGGGGGGCTTCCTTCTCCTTAGCTTCCCCCTTGGTTTCATGGCCAAAAAGAAAAAGTCCCATCCTCCACCCACCAAGGCATCCGCTCGGCTTAAGGCAATGCAATCAAAGGAAATAGAGGAGGCTATTGATGAGATGACCCAACTTGATGCGGATGTTGTTCTTGAAAAGTCTTGTGCTAATGTAGGCTCCTCAATGACCATTATGGCTACTCCTACTCGTAAAGAAGCACAAGATATTGAGGTAACTTCTTCACCTACTATTGATGAATGTGTGGTAGAACCGCAAACTACTATTGAATCTCCTTTAGATGGAAGAGTGGAGGTAATAACCGAGTACCAAGTTGATCCCATTGTTATGACTCAATTGTCACAAGAGGAAGATGAACCTATTATTATTGAACATGAAACTGACCCTAAAGAGGGTGATATAGATGGGGGCATTCCAAAAGAACAAGGGGGTGATGCTATAATTGACAAGGCTCATGCCGCGGCACAAAAAGATGATGTTAATGCTGCGGCCTCACAAGGTGCATCCAAATGGGGGGAACCCGGATCCAAGCCTAAGTTTGTCTCCCTATTCAAGGATAATAGAGAGCCAAATAAAGGTATGAAACTGAAGTATATTGAACCCAAAGGTGAACTAATTGATCTATCTAGCCGTGTCCTTGCATCCATGACCGCAATTTGGGGTCATTGCTTAGTTGCTTATTTTGATGGAAGATTTCCCGGAGTTAACAACATACAAAATTTGGTTAAGACTTGGGCAGTACCTTGCCGTTTCATATCACATGACAAGGGATGGATTATATTCAAGTTTCAAAATGAGGAGGATAGATCCAAAGTCCTTATGGAAGGTCCTTACTCAATGCTTGGTAAGCCGGTTCATCTAAAGCTACTCTCGGATGATTTCTCTACGGATGATGAGGCCTTCCTCAAAGTCCCCATTTGGGTTCTTTTCCCTCAACTCCCCTTGAGACTATGGGAAGAAGAAATTATTAGTGAGATTGCATCTCGGGTGGGAGTGCCCCTAACCACGGACAGAGTTACACTTGAGAAAGCTAGATCCTCATTCGCTAGAGTTCTTATTGAAGTGGATGCTTCAAAGCCTCCTCCACTCCATATTCCCATTCGGCTACCAAATGGAAGGATCCATAACCAAAGTGTGAGGTATGAAACCTTTCCTAATTATTGTTTTAATTGCAAATGCTTTGGCCACCATGCTTTTTCTTGCAAGGTACTAACTGCCATGGAGAAAGAACAAAGAGAAAAGAATTTGTGACACTCATATCTTGCTCTGTGTTTATCCGTTTCGAGCGTATTATATCTCGTTGGAAAGATAGATCAGAGCTCTAAAGCTATTGTTTCAACTTAAATTACAATTCATTAATTAAAAGTTACAGATTAACCATATATTCACAAATGTTTCTGATTTCACTCCGAACTCGTGTAGAATTTGATGCGAT
>CAMAPE010000028.1:4832500-4902500 GCA_945859875.1 Cuscuta europaea
CAGCAGTACCCCTCCTAGTCTCAGGAAGGGAGAATACCAAATGTGGATGAATAGATTCCTTAATTTCCTTGAGCACAAAGAGAACTCCGATGCGATTCTTGAATCCTTGATTGAACGACCAGCTGACCTCTTGATTTCAGTTGGTGGTGATCCAGAAAATAACCCTCCTATTCTTCCAGAAATAAGGAGGAAAGTGGCATCAGAATACACGGAAGCTGACAGGCTCAGGCTTCGTGGTGATCTCATGGCCAAAACATACCTTCTTCAAGCAATCCCCAATGAAGTATACGTTCTCATAGACAGCATGCAAACAACTAAGGAAATGTGGGATGAAATTGAGAAACTTCTTCAAGGCACAAGCATTAGCCTTAAGACAAAGAAGACGACAATTCTTATTGCTTATGACTCCTTCAAAGCAGGTCCAGGAGAACCATTGAATGAGACTTACAACAGACTTGTTCAACTGGTAAATGAACTCAGAAAAATCAAAGTATTCAGGTCCAACTTGGAACTGAATATTAGATTCCTATCCAGCCTGCATCCTGTATGGGAAAAGACAGTGAAGGATGTTAGATCTCGGATTGACTTAGACGAAATTGACCTCTGCACTCTCTATGAACATCTTAAGCAATTTGTCAACGAGGTTGCCTGTGCAGAGGATCATCACACCACAAATCCCTTAGCTCTTGTAATGGAGGCTCAGCCCAGAAGGACAACCACATCACTAAAGAAGAAAAAGAAGAAGGTGGTGGTTGAATCAGATGATCATGAAAGTGATGATGACAAATCTGATCTAGAGGCTGAGCTAGCAGACTTACAGAAGAAGATGGCACTGCTTGCCAAGAGATTTGCTAGGAAGAACAGCTCCTCCAACAAGCTGAGAATCTCCTCCTCAAACTACAAACAGAAGAACCATGATCAAGGATCTTCTAGGAAGGCACCATCAGCAGAAGACGCTCCCAAATGCTACAATTGTGGTAAGGCTGGACATGTCATCAAAGACTGTCGCCTCCCAAAGAAGAAAGATGCTAATTTCTACAAGCAGAAGATGTTGTGGAATAAGCAGAAAATGCTGATGGTGCAGAAAGAAGAAGAAACTTCTGCAATGATTGCTGAGAATGAGAACTTCTGCAATGATTCTTTTGAGGAGGAGGAGGAGGAAGACAACTATTCCCTGATGGCACGAGTGGATGAAGATGAAAGAAAGGGTGATGCTGCGATCCCCGAAAGCGAATGCTCAACAAGCTCTGTAAGTACCTCACATACTCCTTTAAATAACCAAATGCAGTCCTTACTTGAGAAGGACAATCTAATCAATGAACTAAAGGAGAGACTAGACAATAATCACAGGGTACTGAAACAGAATCTAGACCAAAAGTCTTCCTTAAGTGTTCAACTTGAAATTGCAAAAGATCAGGTCAAAAAGGTGTCCTCATATTTTGAAAGCTTTGAACTTAAGATAGCTGAATTAACTAGGAAATTTGAGGATAGTGAACGAGCAAAAAGCACAGCAAAGGCTGAATGCGATTTTTTACATAACAAGAGAAGAACACTTTTAAATAAAATAAAAGAACTAGAGGATCTAGCTGCTAGAAGAGGTCAGTCTGAACAGACAATTTTTCTCAATAAGATAAAGGATGACCAATTTTACAATCCTAGAATAGGACTGGGCATAACCAACCCACGTAATCTAAAGAAAGTTAACTGTCTTCAAATCTATAACAAAGATTACATGGAACTAGGGTTTGGCGAGAAAATGTATTTTCGAAGTGATGAAGAAAACGCTGAAGTAGAAGAAGAAAAGAGAAAGAATCCAAAGTCTGCGATTTCTTGTGATTATCCCTCTGTTAATGAAAAACAACTTTCACAAGAAAAACCTACTTCCTGCTTTAGTGAATGCCTTGACCCTTATGCTAAAGATATTCCTCATATAGGACATCCTCTAGACCCTCCCCCAAGAGTAGGTATTGCTAAAACTGGTGAGGAACCTTGTATATTTCCCATGGCTCAAAAGCTCAAAAACCTACAGAAAACTGTTGATAACGAGAGAGAGAGATTTGAAACTGAAAAGAAAGGTTTTGAGCGCAACTGGCAGGAACTTCTTCAAAAGTTCAATGATTTGAGTGAGCAGTATCATGCTAAAATAGACCCTTCTACGACTAAGCCTGACAGCTCACACACCTCACATGAGAAAAACAATGCTTTAAAAGGTTCGTCCACTCATGTCTCTTCTCCTTTGTTTACAGGAAATGAAGTGAAGAAGGAAGGAGAAGAGAAGAATGAGTGGAGGAAAAAGAGGAAGGAAATCGCAGAAGGAAAAAAGAAAGTTTTTGAGAATAATGCCAGTCCTAGATCTAGTTCTATTTTTTACTCTAAAGTTAATTGTAATTCTGTCTCTACATAACAAACTTCTAGTAGTTCATTCTTGAGTCCCAAGCTGAATATTTCTGAGACATCTTCTAGACATCGTTCTATTCATAATACAAGTGTTGCTTATGGTTATTTTGTTCCAGACCCCCATAATTATGAATGTGATGTGAATGTTGTTAAAACAAAGCCTCACCGAAAGCTCAAACCCGAAAGAGAAACCAAGAAAAGAACTTCTAAGGGAACGTTTTGTATTCCTGATATGAAATATGCTCTTCGAGTTCATTCAAGGAAACATCTTAATCGGCTTTCTAAAGAGGAGATTTTCAAAACCAAACTTAAGAAACAACCATTCAATCACAAAGCACATGTCTACTCTCCTCCCAAACCTAAAACTTAAAGGTGGGTCCCCAAGATAAGACCCACCAAAACTGAAACGAAAAGGTGGGTCCCCAAGATCAGACCTACCAAACCTGAAACGAATAGGTGGGTCCCCAATCGAAGACCCATCAAAACTGAAACAGATAGGTGGGTCCCCAATCAAAGACCCATCAAAACTGAAACAGAAAGGTGGGTCCCCAAATTCAGACCCACCAGAACTAAAATGGAAAGGTGGGTTCACAACATCAGACCCACCAAAATGGAAACTGCTAAGTGGGCTCCAAAAACCAGACCCACTGCAAAAGCAGATCTGGCCATTGGAGAGCCCACAAGAGAAAGATCTTTTGTTGAAAGAGCTGTTGACCTTAGATCACAGCTCAAAGCAAGATTTAGAAAGGTGTTTCTTGATAATAAGGAAGGACCCACTCCAAGTTGGGTACCTAAACCTGTTTGATTGTTTTGCAGGACGGTCATGTGTGGCACTTAGACTCAGGATGCTCAACCCACATGACCGGAATAAAGCACCTTTTGAGCAACTACACAAATGTTTCTGATTTCACTCCGAACTCGTGTAGAATTTGATGCGATCATATCTTGCTCTATTTTGTGCTGTTGAAAGCGTTTAATATCTCGTTGGAAAGATCTTAGCGAGTTGTAAAACTTGTCTTCAGGCGCTGGTTTCAAAATATCAAGGGATGATTTCCTAATTACTAAAATACACTTTATTTACGCTAAAAGTGCTCTATTTTCGCTGAAACGCTAAATCATAGAGATAAGGCTAAGTATTTGTGACACTCATATCTTGCTGTGTGTTTATCCGTTTCGAGCGTATTATATCTCGTTGGAAATATAGATCGGAGCTCTAAAGCTATTGTTCTAACTTCATTTACAATGCATTAATTAAAAGTTACAGATTAACCAGATATTCACAAATGTTTCTGATTTCACTCCGAACTCTTGTAGAATTTGATGCGATCATATCTTGCTCTATTTTGTGCCGTTGAAAGCGTTTAATATCTCGTTGGAACGATCTTACCGAGTTCTAAAACTTGTCTTTTGGCACTGGTTTCAATTTTTTTTTTTGGATAAAATGTAAGTATATTATAAAAATCATCCAAAAGTAACAATACATGTGTCAAAGTTAACTATCTAAGCTAGTAAACAAACCTAAAATAGTAACTACCGTTCACACCCCCCCCCCCACCCCCACTTCACAGCAGGGGTAGGGGAGATAGGATTTTTTTGTTTCCAAAATACATTCCAAGAATGGCACGGGACATGCCCCGGCTCATTCATCAAAATACATCAAAAGCCCATAATGGGAAATTCCAGCAAAAATCATAGCCCAAGATGTCAATCTCTACAGTCCATCTTCCTAAAGCAGAAAGCTAGCAACGAAGCTCACAAAATCAGTAGCAGCAGCGCAGCCCACAAACTAGCAGCAGCAGTAAAGCCCAAAAACCAGCAGCAGCGAAGTCCACAAAAAAAACCCAATACCTATGCACATCCCAGCATTCGGGCTAGGGTTTAGAAAGATCAGCCCAACAGCTCATCGCATCCATCCCAGCGCCGCAGCAGTAAGCCCCCAATTTCAAATTCGAACCCACGTGTTGCTACAGTAACCGACAGGTGTCAGGCGGTCCAATCAATGCCATCAGTCAGTGGCCGTTGACTTATTGAACGCCGTCGCCGGCGAGTACCGGACGGTCACAAGTAGCCAAAGAATCCAGATCCGTCACGCTCGCTCGTGACCACCCACTTCCCCCCTACCCCACCAGGTCCCGGTGGCTTCCCGGCGGTCAGGCAGGAGAGTAAAAGAGTGTGTAACCAGCCGGGAAAGTAGCGTCCGGCGGTTCCAACCCCAGCACGACGGTGGTTATCCCCGGCGAAACCCAAAACGCTTTCAGGAAAACTTAACGCAACCAGAACGTCACACAACCTCGAAGATCATCTCCGGTCACCCTGTAATCGCTTCAGAGCCCCCGTTCCTCTTCTCCGGCAAAACTGTCATCCAAAACACCCTCCCCCTCCAGACCCCCCCACCTGGCTCCAGCGTCAACCAGGCTTTCCGGTGGCCAGAGAACAGAGATAGAACAAACATAAAACAGCCGGAAATGTAACCAAGCCCAACCGGTAACCCCCCTTTCACCCCCACCCCCGCTTGACCCCGGCGACCAAAACGGCAATGGTAGGTAGTGTTAGAGGGCGGTAGGACAGTAGCCGGACGAAAAGTAGCACCCAGCGGTTCCAACCCCAGCAGTACAGTGGTCTTCTCCGTCGACCCCAGGTTGCTTTCTAAGTAAAATACACAGAAATAATTCCTTACCAGAGAATAACACATAGAAGGCCTTGTAGTCGCACCAATCCCCCCAGTCGTCTTCTCCGGCTATCAGCTCCCCAAATGACAAACCTTCCAGGATTCTCAAAAAGTGCTCCAGACCACCATCCATCCCCATATCCAGAATCGTATAAGTCAAAGCCCTCCAAGTTGGGAACGTAACCAGACACATCACCATGACCATCAATGGAGACGGTGGTGGCTGTTGCAATTCTAGCCCTCCTTTCCGGTTGCACGAAGTTTCAAAAAACTCATAGGTCATCCCTAAGTTGAACTGTAACCATGGAACCTCAGACCCGCCGGCGCCAGGAGGGCCCCGGCGGCGGAGGCCGCCGTGTGTGGTGGTGCCGACCTGAAGAAAAACCATGAGGGGAAGAGTCTAGCCGCGAATGGCTAGAGAGAGACGCTCTCAACTTCTCCCTCCTCGGTTTCAGGCGCTGGTTTCCTTGGCACTGGTTTCAAAATATCAAGGGATGATTGCCTAATTACTAAAATGCACTATATTTACGCTAAAAGTGCTCTATTTTCGCTGAAAACGCTAAATCATAGAGATAAGCCTAAGTATTTCTGACACTCATATCTTGCTGTGTGTTTATCCGTTTGGAGCGTATTATATCTCGTTGGAAAGATAGATCGGGGCTCTAAAGCTATTTTCCAACTTCATTTACAATGGATTAAATAAAAGTTACAGATTAACCCTATATTCCCAAATGTTTCTGATTTCACTCCGAACTGGTGTAGAATATGATGCGATCATATCTTGCTCTATTTTGTGCCGTTGTAAGTGTTTATTATCTCGTTGGAGAGATGTTACCGAGTTCTAAAACTTTTCTTCAGGCGCTGGTTTCAATTTTTTTGGATGAACAGTAAGTATATATTGAAGTAACCATCCAAAGAGTTTAAACTGTACAAGCAAAAAGGTGGCCAAAATTTTAGGCTATCCAAAGATTGGATAACCCATCACCTCCAAAAACAAAACCAGAGAGGCTGGTTGGCACTCTATGCAAAGCCGATCACAAAAACAAGGTGATGGGCTAGTGAACGTCAAAAAACCACCAATTCATGTGGATAGATGCTATACAAAACTTTATAGACAATATACTTGATCCGAGCAAAAACGTCTTCAACTTTGGGGGAAGTACCATCAAACTTGATGGCATTTCTAGTCCTCCAAATGTGATAAACCGAGAAGCAAAATGCAATCCTTGTCGCTTTAGCTTTAATGGTGGCTCCACTTCTCTCATTCTTAATCCATTTGCAATCAGGCGCTGGTTTCAAAATGTCAAGTGATGATTGCCTAATTACTAAAATACACTGTATTTACGCTAAAAGTGCTCTATTTTCGCTGAAAACGCTGAATCATAGAGATAAGGCTAAGTATTTGTGACACTCATATCTTGCTGTGTGTTTATCCGTTGGGAGCGTATTATATCTCGTTGGAAAGATAGATCGGAGCTCTAAAGCTATTGTTCCAACTTCATTTACAATGCATTAATTAAAAGTTACAGATTAACCATATATTCCCAAATGTTTCTGATTTCACTCCGAACTCGTGTAGAATGTGATGCGATCATATCTTGCTCTATTTTGTGCCGTTGAAAGCGTTTAATATCTCGTTGGAAAGATCTTACCGAGTTCTAAAACTTGTATTTGGTCTCTGGTTTCAGAATATCAAGGGATGATTGCCTAATTACTAAAATACACTGTATTTACGCTAAAAGTGCTCTATTTTCGCTGAAAACGCTAAATCATAGAGATAAGGCTAAGTATTTGTGACACTCATATATTGCTGTGTGTTTATCCGTTTGGAGCGTTATATATCTCGTTGGAAAGATAGATCGGAGCTCTAAAGCTATTGTTCCAACTTAATTTACAATTCATTAATTAAAAGTTACAGATTAACCATATATTCACAAATGTTTCTGATTTCACTCCGAACTCGTGTAGAATTTGATTCGATCATATCTTGCTCTATTTTGTGCCGTTGAAAGCGTTTAATATCTCGTTGGAAAGCTCTTACCGAGCTCTAAAAATTGTCTTCAGGTTCTGGTTACAAAATATCGAGGGATGATTGCCGAATTACTAAAATACACTGTATTTACGCTAAAAGTACTCTATTTTCGCTGAAAACGCAAAATCTTAGAGATAAGGCTAAGTATTTGTGACACTCATATCTTGCTGTGTGTTTATCCGTTTCGAGCGTATTATATCTCGTTGGAAAGATAGATCGGAGCTCTAAAGCTATTGTTTCAACTTAATTTACAATGCATTAATTAAAAGTTACAGATTAACCATATATTCACAAATGTTTCTGATTTCACTCCGAACTCGTGTAGAATTTGATGCGATCATATCTTGCTCTATTTTGTGCCGTTGAAAGCGTTTAATATCTCGTTTGAAAGATCTTACCGATTTCTAAAACTTGTCGTCCGGCAATGGTTTCAAAATATCAAGGGATGATTGCCTAATTACTAAAATACACTGTATTTACGCTAAAAGTGCTCTATTTTCGCTGAAAACGCTAAATCCTAGAGATAAGACTAAGTATTTGTGACACTCATATCCTGCTGTGTGTTTATCCGTTTGGAGCGTATTATATCTCGTTGGAAAGATTGATCAGAGCTTTAAAGCTATTGTTCCAGATTCATTTACAATGCATTAATTGAAAGTTACATATTAACAATATATTCACAAATGTTTCTGATTTTACTCCGAACTCGTGTAGAATTTGATGTGTTCATATCTCGCTCTATTTTGTGCCGTTGAAAGCGTTTAATATCACGTTGGAAATATCATACCGAGTTCTAAAAGTTGTCTTCAGGAGCTTGTTTCAAAATATCAATGGATGATTGCCTAATTACTAAAATACACTGTATTTACGCTAAAAGTGCTCTATTTTCGCTGAAAACGCTAATTCATAGAGATGAGGCTAAGTATTTGTAACACTCATATCTTGCTGTGTGTTTATCCATATGGAGCGTATTATATCTCGTTAGAATGATAGATTGGAGCTCTACAGCTATTGTTCCAACTTCATTTACAATGCATTAATTAAAAGTTACAAATTAACCATATATTCACAAATGTTTCTGATTTCACTCCGAACTCGTGTAGAATTTGATGTGATCATATCTTGCTTTAATTTGTGCTGTTGAAAGCGTTTAATATCTCGTTAGAAAGATCTTAGAGATTTATAAAACTTGTCTTCAGGCTCTGGTTTCAAAATATCAAGGGATGATTGCCTAATTACTAAACTACACTGTATTTACGCTAAAAGTGCGCTATTTTCGCTGAAAATGCTAAATCATAGAGATAAGGCTTAGTATTTGTGACACTCATATCTTGCTGTGTGTTTATCCGTTTGGAGCGTATTATATCTCGTTGGAAAGATAGATCGGAGCTTTAAAACTATTGTTCCAATTTCATTTACAATGCATTAGTTAAAAGTTACATATTAACCATATAATCACAAATGTTTCTGATTTCACCCCGAACTCGTGTCGAATTTGATGCGATCATATCTTGCTCTATTTTGTGCCGTTGAAAGCGTTTAATATCTCGTTGGAACGATCTTACCGAGTTCTAAAACTTGTCTTTTGGCACTGGATTCAAAATATCAAGGGATGATTGTCTAATTACTAAACTGCACTCTATTTACGCTAAAAGTGCTCTATTTTCGCTGAAAACGCTAAATCATAGAGATAAGGCTAAGTATTTGTGACACTCATATCTTGCTGTGTGTTTATCCGTTTCGAGCGTATTAGATCTCGTTGGAAAGATAGATCGGAGCTCTAAAGCTATTTTCCAACTTCATATACAATGGACTAATTAAAAGTTACAGATTAACCATATATTCACAAATGTTTCTGATTTCACTCCGAACTCGTGTAGAATTTGATGCAATCACATCTTGCTCTATTTTGTGCCGTTGAAAGCGTTTAATATCTCTTTGGAAAGATCTTACCGAGTTCTAAAACTTTTCTTCAGGCGCGGGTTTCAAAGTATCAAGGGATGATTGCCTAATTACTGAAATACACTGTATTTACGCTAAAGGTGCTCTTCTTTCGCTGAAAACGCTAAATCATAGAGATAAGGCTACGTATTTGTGACACTCATATCTTGCTGTGTCTTTATCCATTTGGAGCGTATTATATTGCGTTGGAAAGATAGATCGGAGATCTAAAGCTATTGTTCCAACTTCATTTACAATGCATTAATTAAAAGTTATAGATTAACCATATATTCACAAATGTTTCTAATTTCACTCCGAACTCGTGTAGAATGTGATGCGATCATATCATGCTCTATTTTGTGCCGTTGAAAACGTTTAATATCTCGTTGGAAATATCTAAACGAGTTCTAAAACTTGTCTTCAAGCTCTGGTTTCAGAATATCAAGGGATGATTGCCTAATTACTAAAATACACTGTTATTACGCTAAAAGAGCTCTATTTTCGCTGAAAACGCTAAATCATAGAGATAAGGCTAGTATTTGTGACACTCATATCTTGCTGTGTGTTTATCCGTTGGGAGCGTATTATATCTCGTTGGAAAGATAGATCGGAGCTCTAAAGCTATTGTTCCAACTTCATTTACAATGCATTAATTAAAAGTTACAGATTAACCATATATTCACAAATGTTTCTGATTTCACTCCGAACTCGTTTAGAATTTGATGCGATCATATCTTGCTCTATTTTGTGCTGTTGAAAGCGTTTAATATCTCGTTGGAAAGATCTTAGCGAGTTGTAAAAGTTGTCTTCAGGCGCTGGTTTCAAAATATCAAGGGATGATTTCCTAATTACTAAAATACACTGTATTTACGCTAAAAGTGCTCTATTTTCGCTGAAACGCTAAATCATAGAGATAAGGCTAAGTATTTGTGACACTCATATCTTGCTGTGTGTTTATCCGTTTCGAGCGTATTATATCTCGTTGGAAATATAGATCGGAGCTCTAAAGCTATTGTGCTAACTTCATTTACAATGCATTAATTAAAAGTTTCAGATTAACCAGATATTCACAAATGTTTCTGATTTCACTCCGAACTCGTGTAGAATTTGATGCGATCATATCTTGCTCTATTTTGTGCCGTTGAAAGCGTTTAATATCTCGTCGGAACGATCTTACCGAGTTCTAAAACTTGACTTTTGGCACTGGTTTCAAAATATCAAGGGATGATTGCCTAATTACAAAAATGCACTGTATTTACGCTAAAAGTGCTCTATTTTCGCTGAAAACGCTAAATCATAGAGATAAGCCTAAGTATTTGTGACACTCATATCTTGCTGTGTGTTTATCAGTTTGGAGCGTATTATATCTCGTTGGAAAGATAGATCGGGGCTCTAAAGCTATTTTACAACTTCATTTACAATGGATTAAATAAAAGTTACAGATTAACCCTATATTCCCAAATGTTTCTGATTTCACTCCGAACTGGTGTAGAATTTGATGCGATTATATCTTGCTCTATTGTTTGCCGTTGTAAGCGTTTATTATCTCGTTGGAGAGATGTTACCGAGTTCTAAAACTTTTCTTCAGGCGCTGGTTTCAAAATATCAAGGAATGATTGCCTAATTACTAAAATACACTGTATTTACGCTAAAAGTGCTCTATTTTCGCTGAAAACGCTGAATCATAGAGATAAGGCTAAGTATTTGTGACACTCATATCTTGGTGTGTGTTTATCCGTTGGGAGCGTATTATATCTCGTTGGAAAGATAGATCGGAGATCTAAAGCTATTGTTCCAACTTCATTTACAATGCATTAATTAAAAGTTACAGATTAACCATATATTCCCAAATGTTTCTGATTTCACTCCGAACTCGTGTAGAATGTGATGCGATCATATCTTGCTCTATTTTGTGCCGTTGAAAGCGTTTAATATCTCGTTGGAAAGATCTTACCGAGTTCTAAAACTTGTATTTAGTCTCTGGTTTCAGAATAACAAGGGATGATTGCCTAATTACTAAAATACACTGTATTTACGCCAAAAGTGCTCTATTTTCGCTGAAAACGCTAAATCATAGAGATAAGGCTAATTATTTGTGACACTCATATCTTGCTGTGTGTTTATCCGTTTGGAGAGTATTATATCTCATTGGAAAGATAGATCGGAGCTCTAAAGCTATTGTTCCAACTTCATTTACAATGCATTAATTAAAAGTTTCAGATTAACCATATATTTACAAATGTTTCTGATTTTACTCCGAACTCGTGTAGAATTTGATGCGACCATATCTTGCTCTATATTCCGACTTCTAAAACTTGTCTTCAGGCGCTGGTTTCAAAATATCAAGGGATGATTGCCAAATTACTAAAATACACTCTATATACGCTTAAAGTGCTCTATTTTCGCTGAAAACGCTAAATCATAGAGATAAGGCTAAGTATTTGTGACACTCATATCTTGCTGTGTGTTTATCCGTTTGGAGCGTATTATATCTCGTTGGAAAGATAGATCGGAGCTCTAAAGCTATTGTTCCAACTTAATTTACAATTCATTAATTAAAAGTTACAGATTTACCATATATTCACAAATGTTTCTGATTTCACTCCGAACTCGTGTAGAATTTGATTCGATCATATCTTGCTCTATTTTGTGCCGTTGAAAGCGTTTAATATCTCGTTGGAAAGCTCTTACCGAGCTCTAAAAATTGTCTTCAGGTTCTGGTTAAAAAATATCGAGGGATGATTGCCGAATTACTAAAATACACTGTATTTACGCTAAAAGTACTCTATTTTCGCTGAAAACGCAAAATCTTAGAGATAAGGCTAAGTATTTGTGACACTCATATCTTGCGGTGTGTTTATCCGTTTCGAACGTATTATATCTCGTTGGAAAGATAGATCGGAGCTCTAAAGCTATTGTTTCAACTTAATTTACAATGCATTAATTAAAAGTTACAGATTAACCATATATTCACAAATGTTTCTGATTTCACTCCGAACTCGTGTAGAATTTGATGCGATCATATCTTGCTCTATTTTGTGCCGTTGAAAGCGTTTAATATCTCGTTTGAAAGATCTTACCGATTTCTAAAACTTGTCGTCCGGCGATGGTTTCAATTTTTTTGGGTGAACTGTAAGTATATTAGAAAGAAACACCCAAAGAGAAGGGGGTTTGAGAATGTACAAACACAAAGGAAACAAAAATGCAGGTTGTCCACAAACAGACAACCCTAGAAAAAGCACAACCTGCCTAACAAGACAACAGCCCACTCCACAAGGAGCAGGAGAAGCAAAAAACAAGCCAAACAAGCAGCCCAAAAACAACAACCAAAAGCCCCTCACCCAAAAGGGATCACACGAGGAGAAAAAGCTTACAAATTAACGAGCTCAAAAGGGTAAAGGCTATACAAGATCTTGTAAGTGATATACTGAATTCTAGCAAACACATCGTCCTCTTTAGGAGTCAAACCATCGAAGCAAACAGCATTCCGGGTCCTCCAAATCCAATAAACGGAGTAGCAAAAAGCAATCCTAGCTGCCTTGGCCTTTATTCCGGAGCCCTGTCTATCCTTCTTGATCCACTTAATCGAACTGTGCAGCGTCCTCATCTCCCTAGGCAGCTCCAGCCAGGTTCTAACTTTCTTCCAAACGTTACCTGCAAAAGGACAAGCAAAAAATAGGTGTGGTACCGATTCGGGACCACCCTTGCAAAAATGGCAGATATTGACAACATCAAGCCTATGAAGATTATCAAAAGTGGCCAGCCGGTTTCAGAAGGCAAGCCAAACCGTGAAAGAGAACTTGGGTGGAATGTACCCCTTCCAAATAAAGGACATCCAAGCATGGGTTTCCCCCTTAATCCGAAGAAGGTTATAAACCTTGGCCGAAGAAAGTTTGCCATTGGTTTGAATATTCTCAAGAAAAGCAATGGCATCATGAGTATTCTCAAAGTGGGACACAATCTGATTCCTAACAAGGGCAATCTTTTTAATCAATTGGGAGTCTCTTGTGTGAGGTGTAAAGTCCCAAACACCTCTACCATTGAGGTAGACACCATGGATCCATCTAACCCAAAGGTTATCCTTCTTAGTGTGGATATCCCAAAGGGTTTTAGCAAGGAGGGCTGAATTCCAGATGTTAGTATCATGAATACCAATCCCTCCCTCCTCCAAAGGTAGGCAAATATCAGCCCAAGCAACACGGGCAAACTTGCACCCCCAAAGGAAGATGCGGCAGATAGAAGTAATTCTATCAAGCACCGCCTTAGGAATAGGGAGTGCTTGCAGCCAAAAGGAATGGACACCTTGGATAACAGATTTGATAAGTTCAACTCTTCCAGCATAGGAAAGAGTTTTAGTGTTCCAAGCCGTAATAAAATTGGTAATGGAATCCAACAGCGGAGCATATTGAGCAACAGCAATTTTAAGGGGGGCAAGGGGAATGCCCAAGTACCTCACAGGGAAGGATCCCTCCTTAAAATCTATCATGCCAAACTCATCCAAAGCATCAATAAGAACTTTAATAGAGGGGAAGTCCCCTCTAGAAAAGATCATGAGATCATCAGCATATGCCACATGAGAGATATTCAGTTTAGCACACTTAGGATGGAACTTGAAGGCCACAACCTTAGTTCTGTTGTGGAGAAGCCTAGAAAGGTACTCAAGGCAGATAACAAAGAGAAGAGGAGACATGGGGTCCCCCTGCCGAAGGCCTCTCTTCCCTTTGAAGTTACCATGAAGAACCCCATTAATGGAGATGGAAAAGGAAGGTGTAGAAACACATTCCATAATCCACCTAACAAATCTGTAGGGGAACCCAATAGTTAGAAGCACCTTTTCCAAAACATTCCAAGAAATGGTGTCATACGCCTTTCTAAGATCAACCTTGATCATAGATCTAGGAGACATATGCTTCCTAGAGTAGACTTTAATGAGCTCTTGGGCTAAGAAGACATTGTCAAGCATAAGCCTCCCATCCACAAAGGCCCCTTGGGCCGGATCAATAAGCTCAGGAAGGCAAGGGATCATACGGGCAGCAATGATCTTAGTGATCGTTTTATAAATGACATTGGTGCAAGCAATGGGTCTAAAGTCAGCCGCCATAGGCTCATGGGAAGTCTTAGGAATAAGAGCAATAACAGTATGGTTAAGCTGTTTTAAGAGCTTCCCCGAGTTAAAGAAACCCTTCACAGCAAGAATAACATCATGCCCAACTATATTCCAATTATGCTTAAAGAAAGCAGAAGTAAAGCCATCAGGCCCAGGGGACTTATTATCCCCAATGTCAAACATGGCATTCTTAATTTCATCATTAGAAATGGGGGCAAGAAGCCCAGTAAGTTTAGAGTCATCAAGGCAAGTACCAGAAAGAATGATGTCAGGGTTAATGTCCACATTAGGACAAGAAGTACCAAAGAGGTTGGTATAGAAGCCAACCAGCTCAGAAGCCACAAGATTAAGAGATGTGGTGGAATCTCCATTCTCTAGTTTAATAGAAGTAATGGAGTTTCTAGCCACATTCTTTTTGACAATAGAATGAAAGTACTTAGTACCCCGGTCACTTAAGATCAAGTGATTAGCTTTGGACTTTTGTCTGAAAAAATCCTCCTCAGCCCTCTTGAGGTTCAAAGCATACTTTTTGGCCGAGGCAACCTCAAGTTTAATATTATCATCCAGAGGAGAAAGGAGTAACAGAGCATGGAGTCTCTTATACTCCTTATTAGCCTCCTTGGCCTTCTCAGAAATATGACCAAAAGCATTAAAATTAAGCTCCTTAAGAGGTTTTTTAAGCCTCTTCAGTTTACGGGCAAGCCTCCGGCGATGGTTTCAAAATATCAAGGGATGATTGCCTTATTACTAAAATACACTGTATTTACGCTAAAAGTGCTCTATTTTCGCTGAAAACGCTAAATCCTAGAGATAAGGCTAAGTATTTGTGACACTCATATCCTGCTGTGTGTTTATCCGTTTGGAGCGTATTATATCTCGTTGGAAAGATTGATCGGAGCTTTAAATCTATTGTTCCAGATTCATTTACAATGCATTAATTAAATGTTACATATTAACAATATATTCACAAATGTTTCTGATTTTACTCCGAACTCGTGTAGAATTTGATGCGTTCATATCTCGCTCTATTTTGTGCCGTTGAAAGCGTTTAATATCACGTTGGAAATATCATACCGAGTTCTAAAAGTTGTCTTCAGGCGCTGGTTTCAAAATATCAATGGATGATTGCCTAATTACTAAAATACACTGTATTTACGCTAAAAGTGCTCTATTTTCGCTGAAAACGCTAATTCATAGAGATGAGGCTAAGTATTTGTAACACTCATATCTTGCTGTGTGTTTATCCATTTGGAGCGTATTATATCTCGTTAGAATGATAGATCGGAGCTCTACAGCTATTGTTCCAACTTCATTTACAATGCATTAATTAAAAGTTACATATTAACCATATATTAACAAATGTTTCTGATTTCACTCCGAACTCGTGTAGAATTTGATGTGATCATATCTTGCTCTATTTTGTGCTGTTGAAAGCGTTTAATATCTCGTAAGAAAGATCTTAGCGATTTATAAAACTTGTCTTCAGGCGCTGGTTTCAAAATATCAAGGGATGATTGCCTAATTACTAAAATACACTGTATTTACGCTAAAAGTGCGCTATTTTCGCTGAAAATGCTAAATCATAGAGATAAGGCTAAGTATTTGTGACACTCATATCTTGCTATGTGTTTATACGTTTGGATCGTATTATATCTAGTTGGAAAGATAGATCGGACGCCCTAAAGCTATTGTTCCAACTTCATTTACAATGCATTAATTAAAAGTTACAGATTAACCATATATTCACAAATGTTTCTGATTTCACTCCGAACTCGTGTAGAATTTGATGTGATCATATCTTGCTCTATTTTGTGCCGTTGAAAGCGTTTAATATCTCGTTGGAAAGATCTTACCGAGTTCTAAAACTTGTCTTCAGTAGCCGGTTTCAAAATATCAAGGGATGATTGCCTAATTACTAAAATAAACTTTATTTACGCTAAAAGTGCTCTATTTTCACTGAAAACGCTAAATCATAGAGATAAGGCTAAGTATTTGTGACACTCATATCTTGTTATGTGTTTATACGTTTAACCGTAATATATCTCGTTCGAAAGATAGATCGGGGCTCTAAAACTATTGTTCCAACTTCATTTACAATGCATTATTATTAATGCCTAATTATTATTATTATTATTATTATGATTATTATTATTATTATTATTATTATTATTATCATTATTATTATAATTATTATTAATATCATTGTTATTATTATCATTGTTGTAAGGAATAATTGTAATTAGATTTTGATGATGCTAGATTAATTAGGACTTTAGAGTACCCCTTTAGAAACTATGTATTAGAATTTTCCTTTGTAAAATTCTTAGATGTATTCGACTTGACAGAGGACCTTCAAGAGCAGAAGGGCTTCAAGAACAGAAGAGCTTCAAGAGCAGAAGTGCCTCTTAAGGCTTTATTGGAACAGAGGACCTTTGGTTCTCTGCTCCAGAACAGAAGTCCTCAGGATCTCTGTTAGTCTTGACTCTGACAGAAACCCTTCTGGGTCTCTGTTGGATACTCCCAACAGAAGTGCTCCAGACCTCCTCTGTTCTACTCTCAGACTAAGACACCAGAAGGTCTGACACTTAGAAGATTTTCAAAGAACCGGGAAGTCAACTAAAAGATTCCTTCAACGGCTAGGAGTATGAAACAGAAAAGCTACAGTGCATGCATTGAATGCTCATTTAATGCACCCCATGCTACGTAGAGTAATTGCAGATGATTAACCGGAATGTCAGGAATACTTTATCCCAAAATAGTAACCCGCCAACCTTACCGGGCTCTACTAGTCAAGTCAACTGATCGCTCATTTAATGCAGTTGTCCTCCTACTCCTCCAATGGGAAGACAACCTCAGTATAAAAGATACACTACGAAGAACAACCGGATAACTTTGCCTACATAATTTTGCTACAACTTTGCTAACCACAAGCAAGATATTCAAACTCTGAAAAGCAAAAGCCTCCTTGAGATTCAAACTTATTATCCTCTACAAGAGAAGGCAGAAGTTGGAAAATTACTCTTTCCAACTCAAGCAAAATTCCAAGTGTTCTTCAACTCTTCAAGCTCATCACATACAAATATTTTGTAACGAAGCTAGTTGTAGGAACCCCAGTTTCAACAGAAACTCTTCTTGCTACAAGAAGGACGTCCAAATAACTGGAGTAGTGAAGTGGTGATACTTCAAGGAGACTCAGTGAAAGGACCAGTGTTAAAGGAAGCCAGGCAGTGCATCCCAGGACACATCTAGGCTTGAAGAAGACGTGGAGTGCTTTTTAAGTGCTAGGACTAAGGCTTTGTAAACGGCAGTTTTTACAGCTTAGTGGAAAAGTGGATTAGAGGAACGAGTTGTTCCTTGAACCACTATAAAAATCCCTGGTGTCGTTTACTTACTGCTTTTAATACTTGCACTTAGATAGAACTGTATAACTCCTTGGACTTGGTATCTGTGTTCAGCAGAACTTGTTCTACGAGTTAACAGAAGGCCTACTGCCTTTGCTTCTCTGAGGCTAACAGAACTCCCTGCCAGAACCCCATCCGCTGCCAGTCTGTTCTTTCAACAGAATAGGCTATTCTGTAAATCTGGTACTTAGTTTAAAAAGCTAAAAACCAATACAGTCTATTCACCCCCCCCCCTCTAGACTGTATCCAGTATAACCGGGACCAACAAGTGGTATCAGAGCCTCCTTGTTCTAATAATCTTTTAGGTTATTTGTTGAACAAAGATCCACTTGTTTTTCTGTTTAACCTCATTTCTATCTGATATAATGGATCACTCTTTGTCCAAGAATCTTATGTTTTCAGATCTTAAATTTGATGACTGGAGGATCCGGATGAAAGCACATCTCTGTGCCCTGCATGATGAGATGTGGGAAGTTCAAGACATTGGCCCCTTCACAAGCTTCCAGAAGGTCAATCCTGAACATGCTATAGACAACACCAGACCCCAGATGATCAGCAAAGCCAAGTCAGAATGGACCACTGAAGAGAGGAGAAAGTACAACCTAGACAATATTGCCAAGGACATCCTCTACAAGTCCATTGATGATAGGTACTTCAACAGAATCAAGAAGTGCAAGACTGCTAAGGAGATCTGGGATACTCTTGAGCTCATTGGAGCTGGTGATGAGCAAGAGAAGGACAACAAACTAACCATAGCCAACAAGAAGTTTGATGACTTCAAACTTCTCCCTGGTGAAAGCATCTCCAAGATGTATGACAGGCTCCTCACTCTCACTGGAGAGATCTCTGAGCTTGGCAAGGATCTCACAACCAAGGAGATCAACCTGAAGGTGTTGAGGGGACTGCCCTCAGCATGGAAGATGAAGGTAGTTGCTGTCCAAGCCAGCAAGGATGTAAAGACTTATCCCACTGATAAGCTCATTTCAGATCTCAAAGCTCATGAGTTTGAAATGATTGAAGAGAAGGAAGATGTACCAGAAGAGAGGACCACTACAGCCCTCACTGCCAGCACATCTAAGGTAAATGATTTTGACCCTTCAGTACTTTTATCTGATGAATATATGGCTGCCTTTGCCAGGAGATTCAAAAAGTTTATGAAGAATCCCAAAGATGGAAGGAGTCCATCTTTCAACAAAAAGCCATACCAGAAGGTCAAATCAACAGAAAGCAGTGGAGAGCTTCTCTGTTACAACTGCAGACAACCTGGTCACTTCAAGGCTGATTGTCCCCATCCTAGAGTGTCCAAGAAGCAAGGACAGGATGGAGAAAAGAAGAAGTACGAGGACAACTCCAGAAGAAGAAAGGCACTTGTGACAGAACAGCTGGAGAAAGACCCTCTGTCAGAAACAGAATCCAGTTCTGACTCAGATTCTGATGAGGCCTTCTGTTGCCTGGATACTGAGACAGAAGACCTTTGCCTCATGGCTCATTCTGATGATGAGGTAACATCTACTTCTGAATCTAGTTTTTCTTCGGTAGGCTTAGCCTTTGATTCTGATTCAATGTCAGAATTTGGGAAGAGTTTAAGGCCATACAAGCCACTTATTCCTCTGTAACAGAAGAAAACAGTAAGTTAAAAGCTGAAATTCTTGACTTAAAGAAGGAGGTTGAGATCAAAATCAATCTTCTAATTGAGGAAAGAGATCAACTGGAGACTGAAAATGTTTCTCTTCTCAAGAGAATAAGAGAAATAGAGCCTCTTGAGATTAAGTACAAAGCTTACCAGAAGGCCCAGTCTTCCATGGAAAAGATTGTGCGTGATCAACAGATTGGCACTGGTTTTGGTCTTGGTTATGGCTCAACAGAATCAGGTGAGCCTTCTGTAATGCCTAGCACCAGAGTTTCTAAGGCAGATAAGGTCATAGAGCCACTGATTTCTAGCCCCATCTGTCAAGCTGGTGTATCTGGCACCAAGGTTGTTCATGAGGAAGTCAGACCAGAAAAGGGTAAGATAAAGGTTCAACAGAAACCCTTTTTGAAAAATAATGAACCTGGCAGAAAACCTAACAACAGAAGAGGTTTTCAAAATAACAAAAATAAAAGACCATTCATTGACAGACAACCTCATGTCAATCGTGCCAGAAATGATCACCAGAAGGGCAAATATCAAGAGAGAGTTAACTTCAGGCAGAAGAGGTTGGCTGGTCAACTTCAGAAGCCCAAGGTTAACCGTCCCTCTGCTCTTGATAGTATATGGGACTTCTTTCCAACAAAGAAAGCTATGCAAAAATATGTAAACAGGAAGCATGACCCTCACAAGCATCTGCCCAAAGTGAATCACACTTCAGTTTACTATAACTACCAGGTGGACAATGGGTACCACCCACCAAGGTTTCACTTGATGAGACCAAAATGGTACCAACTACCCAGACTCCATGACCCCCCAGGACCCAGCATTGCTTGGGTACCTAAATCTTTCTTTTGATCTTGCAGGAACTCTGTGCTGGAGCCATCTCTGAACAAGAATGGTTTATTGATAGTGGATGCTCCAGGCACATGACAGGTGACAGAAGTTGCCTAACAGAGTTCCAGAAATGCAAAGGACCCAGAGTTACCTTTGGAGGTAATGACAAAGAAGGTCAAACAAAAGGAAGAGGAAAGCTGATTAAGAACCAGATAATCATTGACGATGTCTCATATGTCAAAGGACTGAAGTTCAACTTGCTGAGTGCTAGCCAATTCTGTGACAAAGGCTACACTGTTGAATTCACAAAGGACTTCTGCTATGTGCAGCATGAGACAACAAAGGAAGTGGTTCTTACAGCATCAAGGAAGAAGAACATCTATGTAGTTGATTGGAACACTGCAAAAGATGGAGTTTGCCTGATAGCCAAGGGAGATTCAAAACTGAGCTGGGACTGGCACAAAAAGCTCAACCATTTGAATTTCAAAACAATCAACAAACTGGCAAGAGAACACATTGTAGAAGGGCTACCAGACATTGTGTACAAGAAGGAGACCCTCTGCAGTGCATGTCAGAAAGGCAAACAAGTGAAGAATTCCTTCAAACCCATTGCTGGAGATCTTTCTACAATTCCTCTAAATCTGATTCACATGGATTTATTTGGACCTGTTGAGACTCCAAGCGTTGGTGGCAAGAAATACACCCTAGTCATGGTTGATGACTACTCCAGATACACATGGACTGTTTTTCTGACAAAGAAAAATGAAACTCTTCAGAAGTTGCCATCTCTGTTAAAGCAACTTCAGACTGAGAAGAACTTGAAAGTGAAGACAATCAGATCAGACAGAGGAACTGAATTTATCAACCAAGTCATAAAGGACTTCTGTGATCAGAATGGAACTTTTCATCAACTTTCTGCCGCCAGAACCCCTCAACAGAATGGCGTAGCAGAAAGAAGGAACAGAACTTTAAAAGAAGCTGCAAGAACAATGATTGCAGAATCTGGATTGCCTATGAGATATTGGGCTGAAGCAATCAACACTGCATGCTATACTCAGAACAGAAGCATGATCAACAAGAATCACCAGAAGACCCCTTATGAACTCTGGAAGGGAAGGAAGCCAAACATCAACTACTTTCATGTATTTGGATGCAAGTGCTACATCCTCAATAATGGAAAGGAGCATCTGAAGGTATTTCAAGAAAAGGCTGATGAAGGAGTCTTTATAGGCTATTCAAACACCAGTAAAGCCTATAGAGTACTCAACAGAAGGACCCTACATGTTGAAGAATCCATACATGTGAAGTTTGATGAAAGCACCTCTGTTAAAGAGGTAACAGAGATTCTCAAGGATGTCAGCATAGAAGATAGAACACCAACAGAAGAGGTGGCAGACAACCCTGCATTTCCAACACCTGCACCAAACCCCCTTCTGTTGAATAAAGATGAAGACTCTGAAGATGAGGAACCAGAGAGAACAAGACAGCAGCTGACAGAACCAGACCTAACATGGTTAAGAGATCATCCTCCTAACCAAGTGATTGGTCAAATCAGAAGTGGAGTTCAAACCAGATCCACATCAAGGAGAGAAGCAATGCTTGCCTGCTATATATCTCAGATGGAACCTATGACAGTTGAAGAAGCTCTTGCAGACTCAGACTGGATCAATGCTATGCAAGAAGAGCTCACTCAGTTTGAAAGGAACAAAGTGTGGGAACTTGTTCCTAGGCCAAAGCACCAGAATGTCATTGGAACCAAATGGGTATTCAAGAACAAAGCTGATGAAGACGGCAACATTGTAAGGAACAAAGCAAGGCTAGTGGCCAAGGGATATTGCCAAGAAGAAGGAATAGATTTTGATGAGACTTTTGCACCAGTTGCCAGACTTGAAGCCATCAGAATCTTTCTAGCCTATGCTGCCTACAACAACATCAAGGTCTACCAGATGGATGTCAAGAGTGCATTTCTGAATGGAGATCTTGAAGAAGAAGTTTATGTGGAACAACCACCAGGTTTTGTCATTTCTACTCAATCTTCTTGTGTCTACAAGCTTAAAAAGGCCCTCTATGGTCTTAAGCAAGCTCCCAGAGCCTGGTATGACACATTGTCCCTTTTCCTAGTGAACCATGGGTTTACTAAAGGAAAGGTTGACAAAACTCTATTTCAAATCTCTGTTACTAATCATATTCTGTTAGTACAAATATATGTTGATGACATTATATTTGGTAGTACTAATCCAGAACTGTGCAAGAAATTTTCTCAAGTGATGCAGAGTCAATTTGAAATGAGTATGATGGGAGAACTCAGTTACTTCCTAGGACTTCAAGTCAAACAAGTTCCAGAAGGGATCTTTATCAATCAAGGGAAGTACACCAGAGATCTAATCAAGAAGTTTGGAGTGGAAGGCAAATCATCAGTGAAGATTCCCATGAACACTTCACAAGGAATTGGTCCAGATGATGAAGGAAAGGATGTAGATGCAACAACATACAAAGGAATCATAGGATCTCTGTTGTATCTAACTGCAAGCAGACCAGACATCTCATTCTCTGTTGGAATCTATGCCAGATACCAATCAAAGCCCAAAGAAAGCCATTTAAGTGCTGCAAAGAGAATCATCAGATACATCAAAGGAAATCCAAATGCAGGCCTATGGTATCCAAAGAGAGGTAACTTTGAACTAATTGGTTACTCTGACTCAGATTTTGCAGGTTGCAGACTAGACAGAAAGAGCACTTCTGGTCACTGCCAATTGCTAGGAGGAAGGCTTGTTTCCTGGTTTAGCAAGAAGCATAACTCCATCTCAACAAGTACAGCTGAGGCAGAGTACATTGCAGCTGGAAGTTGCTGTGCTCAGCTACTCTGGATGAAGCAACAACTGAAGGACTATGGAATTCAAGAAAAGGAGATCAAGCTGTTGTGTGACAACACCAGTGCTATTGCTATCACTCAGAATCCAGTTCTTCATTCCAGAACAAAGCATATTGAGATCAGACATCACTTCATCAGAGATCATGTGGAGAAGAAGCACATCTGCATGGAACATGTGCCAACAGAAGACCAGCTTGCAGATATCCTGACAAAGCCTCTCCCTGAGGCTAGGTTCAACAAACTGAGAGAGGAATTGGGAATGATGGATGAGATTCCAAGGGAAAGTTGAAAAGAAAGGCCCTCTGTTGCTGAATTCCTGTTAACAGAACACCTTTTGCAGAACCCCTTCTGTTAACCCCTTCTGTCAACCTCTTCAGATCCCTACCCTGGCAGAACACCTTTGCAACAGAAACCCTTTCTACAGAGAACCCTCTCTTGTCTAACAGAAGGTGGTGGACTTAGAAAAGAAAATCTTGTAAACCGGGTGACCTAGTAAATTATTAAAGGTCTTTTACCCTTTTACCCTTAAAACGGTATCCAGCCGTATAAAATTTACTGCGCCCCCGTTTATTTACTGCGCCCCTTTTTACATTTATTGGTATCTTGGAACCGTAAATTATCTCAATCGTCCACTAACCCATATCCATAAAAACCCCTTACGCAAACCTAAACCGTTACTGCTCTCATAACTCTCAAGCTTTTGAACTCTTATCTCTCAGAAATTTTCTAACCGCAGTAAACTCCATGGCCTTCTTGAGCTTCTCCGATCTTTCAAAGGAACAAAAGGCAACACTTCTCAAAAATGTACTAACAGGGATGAAATGCGAACTGGAAGTACTGCCCAGGTTCGCAGAAAATAAGGAGAGGATGACCTCCATTGTTGACGGACTGTCACAATGTCAACTGAGCAAGGTCATCACTCATGATTATGAGGCCTACAGCAACATGGACACAGTTGAGTTCTATCTCAACGCATCCTTCAAGGATGAAACCATCTCCTCTGTCGTCCAAGGTGAAAAGGTGTTGGTTGATGCTGACGTCATCAACAACATCTTCAATATTCAGCAAAAGGAAGGAAGAGACTCTCTACTTGACTTGGAGGATACTGACATCCCTCTGCCAGAATTCAAGAGGAAGTTCTGCAGAAAAGGTGAAGAGGTAGAAAAAGTCAACATCAAAAAGCACCTGCTCAAGAGGGAATTTGAGCTTCTCATAAACATTTTCCACAAATGTTTATGGTGCAAGTACACCTTCACAGATGATGTCACAACTGCCAATGCAAAGGCCCTTTATGCAGTGCATCATGGGGTAAATATCAATTGGGGACAAGTCATGGTGAAGTCCCTGATTGAAGTGATCAAGAAGAAGAATCCAAAGACTAGCCTCTATTCTGGGAAGCTAGGGCATGGACTTCTCATTTCTGAAGTACTCCTCAAACAAGGGGTAAGCTTGAGGAAGGCTTCAGCTTTGGATCACACCAAGGTAATTTTCCTGACTGCCTCTCCCAATAGGGAAAAAGCCATAAAGGCAGAGCTGAAAAGACAGCTTCAACTTGAAGCTAAGAGACAACAGGGAGAGAAGGTACAGAAACCTCTCTCTGTAGCCCCTTCTGCTGAGAAGAAGAAGAAGAAGAAGACCGAAGGGGAAGCACCTCTTGCCCCCCCTAAGGCCGGACAGAAGAGGAAGAGGACCACCAAACCCAAGAAGAAGGTTGCTAAACCTGTGGTTTCAGAATCTGAAGGAGTGGCAGACACTCAGGGGGAACCAGAGATCCCCACCTCTGCTGCATCTCCTGAACATAACAGGGTGCCAACTCCACCAGAGCACCCTAGTCCTGTCAAAGATGGGTATCTGTCCTTGCTTGACAGACAGTTTACCCGGGTCCTTGAATGGAGAAGATGGAGAATGGGACCCCTCCACAAAATAATTCAGTTTTTTGATCACTATGAGGCAGAAGAAGAAGCCATCCTGAATTGGGTTGGGACTGATGATGTCTCAAAGTGCTTTGCCCTCAACTTTCTTCACTCTGTCCTTGAGAAGAAAAAGGCAAGCTACAAAGGCAAGGCTATTCTCATCTCTTCACCCTCAGAGGAAGCTGTCAAACCTCTTGAAGATGGAGAAATTGAAGCCTTTGAAGAATGGCTGTTCACCAAGATGGCAACTGACTCTGTACAGCCCCACTTCAACCCAGGAGAGTCCTCTGTACTCAAGTCAGAAGGACAAGCTATGATGGAGCATATCAGGGAGTGGAGGACTTCCTTGCTCGTGGATAACATCATTGAGGTAAATTCTCCAACCCCTTCTGTTTCTATCCCAACAGAACCACATATTCCCTCACCTACCACCAGCACAGAAACCCCTCCACCAGAACACCCTCAACCTAAATCTCCTGAACCGAACACCCCCACCCCTCCTCAATCACCCAAACTGAAAACTGCATCTCCCTGTAGAGCAATTGTTCCCTACAGAAACCGCTCACCTTCACCTCCCCCATCTCCCCCTCAACAGAATGCCTCACCTATCCCATCTTCACCCCAGCACCAGAACCCCTCACCCCAACAGATTTCCTCTTCATCCTCTGAATCTGATCATCAATCTCCTCCTCCAGAATCCTCACCTCCTCAACAACCTGCAGAAAACCTTAAACCTGTATGGTTTCTCAAGGATTCTGATCCTACAACTATCTCCCCCATCTCTGCACCCAAAGGGTATTCTAGGGACTCTGTTGCCCCCAATCCCTCTCTGAGAAAGAAAAAGAAAGTAGTTCGCAACAGAAAACCTGTCTACTCTCCTTATGAGATTTCCTCTGACATGGATGGATTCATGATCAGCAAATCCTACAAGGCCACCTCAAAGAGACAGAAGACCCCTCCTCTGACTCAACTGGAACATGAACAGCTTGTTCAATCTCTGTCATCTATCCAAGAACACCACCCACTACCTAGGGGAAGAGGTCTAGAGATGCCTCAAGCAGATGGACAACAGAATGACATTCCCTTCAACAAGTTTGTTGAATCTGCAGAAGAATTTGGAGGACAGATCCTCCAAGGCTTGAACAAGCTGATAGAGATAAATGATAAACACTATGGGCATCTTGCTCATGTGAATGACAATCTGAATTCAGGGATGCAGTTCATCTCTGACCGTTTTGAGAACCTCACTGGGACACTCAAAAACTTCATCGCCTCCTCCTCTGCCAGAACAGATGTCCTGTCAACAGAAGTGGTAGGCATCCACAACACCCTCTCTATTTTTCAACAGACTCTCCTGAGTCAAGGACAGGCCATCCACAATATCTCAGAGCATCTTGAGGCTCTGAAGAAATCTGATGCCAGAACAGAGAGGCAATTGACCTCTATTGAGCAACTGTGCAGAGCTCATCAAGAACAGGCTCAAGCCCTCCTATCTACTGACAAAGACCGATATCAGAAGATGGTGCTCCTTGAAGCCAATAACAAGGACATCTTCTCTGCAATACAGAAGCAGCAAGGTCTGATTGAAGGCCTTACCTCTGTCACCCAGACACTACCAGAGGCCCTGGAGCAGATTGCCTCAACCCAAGCATCAGAATTCCAGAAGATCAGTCTTATGATAGAAGACTTGAATGATGCCAAAAAGGGGGAAGAGGACCCTCAACAGACCAGGCCTAGGTCTCACAGAACTCCTACCAGAGCACCCTCCTCTGGTGAGCCTGCAGTAGATCCGGCTCCCTATTTTGAGGCTGCCCTTCAAAAGAAGAGAGCAGCAGGAATACCAAGACCCCCATCTCCAATAAAGAAGAGCACCAAGAAGAAGAAAGTTTTCAACTTCACAGAATGGAGATTGGGTGGCTCTCAGAACATTGACAGAGCCCAATTTGAGGAAATGAAGGCTAAAATGACTCCTACCCAACAACAGCACCTCTATCTGGACAAAGATGGTGTTGTCAGAGTTAGGTATGGAGGATCTCTTGAAGAAGCAGAAGAATGGTACAAGAAGAACATTGTCCCAGGAAAGACCATTCATGAAGGTGTCCTCAACTATTTGGACTGCAAACTTTCTCCAATATGGGCATCTTATCAAAGGTCTGGCAATCTGTTCAAAATTAGAGCTGAAATAAACGAAGAACTGCTCAGGCTTCAAAGACTAGAGGAAGAAGCTCTACAGGCAGCTAATCTGGAGAATGTGTAAGGTTTAAACTCTGTAAAACCTATCTAATAAAATCACATCTCTGCCTTCTTACTTTGAAGTGCTTTTCCTCAAATTCCTGTCTTTTTGCCTTCTGTTTGTGTTTGTTTATTTCTGTTATATTCTGCTATCTGAATGTATCGTACTCTTACTATTTTCCTATGCCAAGTTGCCCACCAAGATTTTAATGGAAGTTTTTAAACTTAATATTTTTTTATGGTGAAGGCACTTCTCTGGAAATAGTTAAAGGGTTTTGGCATCATCAAAAAGGGGGAAATTGTAAGGAATAATTGTAATTAGATTTTGATGATGCTAGATTAATTAGGACTTTAGAGTACCCCTTTAGAAACTATGTATTAGAATTTTCCTTTGTAAAATTCTTAGATGTATTCGACTTGATAGAAGACCTTCAAGAGCAGAAGGGCTTCAAGAACAGAAGAGCTTCAAGAGCAGAAGTGCCTCTTAAGGCTTTATTGGAACAGAGGACCTTTGGTTCTCTGCTCCAGAACAGAAGTCCTCAGGATCTCTGTTAGTCTTGACTCTGACAGAAACCCTTCTGGGTCTCTGTTGGATACTCCCAACAGAAGTGCTCCAGACCTCCTCTGTTCTACTCTCAGACTAAGACACCAGAAGGTCTGACACTTAGAAGATTTTCAAAGAACCGGGAAGTCAACTAAAAGATTCCTTCAACGGCTAGGAGTATGAAACGGAAAAGCTACAGTGCATGCATTGAATGCTCATTTAATGCACCCCATGCTACGTAGAGTAATTGCAGATGATTGGCCGGAATGTCAGGAATACTTTATCCCAAAATAGTAACCCGCCAACCTTACCGGGCTCTACTAGTCAAGTCAACTGATCGCTCATTTAATGCGGTTGTCCTCCTACTCCTCCAACGGGAAGACAACCTCAGTATAAAAGATACACTACGAAGAACAACCGGATAACTTTGCCTACATAATTTTGCTACAACTTTGCTAACCACAAGCAAGATATTCAAACTCTGAAAAGCAAAAGCCTCCTTGAGATTCAAACTTATTATCCTCTACAAGAGAAGGCAGAAGTTGGAAAATTACTCTTTCCAACTCAAGCAAAATTCCAAGTGTTCTTCAACTCTTCAAGCTCATCACATACAAATATTTTGTAACGAAGCTAGTTGGAGGAACCCCAATTTCAACAGAAACTCTTCTTGCTACAAGAAGGACGTCCAAATAACTGGAGTAGTGAAGTGGTGATACTTCAAGGAGACTCAGTGAAAGGACCAGTGTTAAAGGAAGCCAGGCAGTGCATCCCAGGACACATCTAGGCTTGAAGAAGACGTGGAGTGCTTCTTAAGTGCTAGGACTAAGGCTTTGTAAACAGCAGTTTTTACAGCTTAGTGGAACAGTGGATTAAAGGAACGAGTTGTTCCTTGAACCACTATAAAAATCCCTGGTGTCGTTTACTTACTGCTTTTAATACTTGCACTTAGATAGAACTGTATAACTCCTTGGACTTGGTATCTGTGTTCAGAAGAACTTGTTCTACGAGTTAACAGAAGGCCTACTGCCTTTGCTTCTCTGAGGCTAACAGAACTCCCTGCCAGAACCCCATCCGCTGCCAGTCTGTTCTTTCAACAGAACAGGCTATTCTGTAAATCTGGTACTTAGTTTAAAAAGCTAAAAACCAATACAGTCTATTCACCCCCCCCCTCTAGACTGTATCCAGTATAACCGGGACCAACAATTGTTATTATTATCATTGTTATTATTATCATTGTTATTATTATCATTGTTATTATTATCATTGTTATTATTATCATTGTTATTATTATCGTTATTATTATTATCATTATTATTATTATCATTATTATTATTATCATCATTATTATTATCATCATTATTATTATCATTATTATTATTATCATTATTATTATTATCATCATTATTATTATTATTATTTATTATTATTATTATTATTATAATTATTTTTATTATTAATATTATTATTATTATTATTATTATTATTCATATTATTATTATTACTAATATTATTATTATTATTACTATTATTATTATTATTGTTATTATTATTACTATTATTATTACTATTATTATTATTACTATTATTATTATTACTATTATTATTACTATTATTATTATTATTGGTATTATTATTATTATCATTATTATTATTATTAGGGGTATTATTATTATTTTTATTTTATTATTATTATTATTTTTATTATTATTATTATTATTATTATTATTATTAATATAACAAATGTTTCTGATTTCACTCTGAACTCGTCTAGAATTATTAGTATAACAAATGCTCTATTTTGTGTCGTTGAAATTGTTTAATATCTCGTTGGAAAGATCTTATCGAGTTTTAAAACTTGTTTTCAGGCGCTGGTTTCAATTTTTTTTGGTGAACTGTAAATATATATATAGTAACCAAAAGTTATGTACATCGTGGCAAAATTAGAGGCATATCCAAGTATGGATATTGTTGGAGATATTTTAATTGTGAATCAAGTTTGTCATAGATTAGCTTTATAATTAATCCTTGTATTTAATTAGTGCATGAATTAGATAGCACTTGGGCCAAGTGTTAGGCCCATATAACCAGGCTAAAAGCCTTGTACGCCTAACCTAAACCTCGCCTATAAAAAGGGAGCCGAGGGTTTAGGATTAGGTTAACGTCGTACTTATTCTCTAAAGCCTTACGCGCATATCTTTCTGTTGTACGAGTTCACGGTCTATCAAAGAGGGTTTTACATTGATTCAATCTGTGTTCATCCTTACGTTTAATCTTCGTTGTTAGATCATTATTCATTGCTGTTACAGAAACAGGGACTATCAATTGGTATCAGAGCCGATCGAGATCCGATCAGAAGAACGCCTGCAGAAGACTCTGTTTTTCTTTACGTTGTTCTTACTGTCGATATTTCACTCTGTATTTTTTTTCTTGTTCAAAAGTTGTAAAAGTTACACCCTTAGAATCGTCTTTTCAAAGCGATCAAGGGGTATACTTCAGATTTCGTTTTACGCATATTCTGTACTTGAGATATCTCGAGTAGGCCTTGTCGACATCTTGGTTTTTCACAGGTTCTGCTACGTTTTTCGAGCTGAAAACTTTACCTGAGGATCTCGACATTCTACTCTACAGGAAACTACCTTAAGATTTAGCTTATCTGATTTTTACAGTTTGCAGGATTTCGACATTGAGGATTTCGACATCTAGGATTTCGAGATCTTGATTTCGAGTTAAAGTTTCGACATCTGGTCTCGACATTTGACTTCTCAGAATTAAGATTTCGAGTTTTAACTTCTCGACATTTCAAATCTCGAGATCCTCTTCTCGAAATTTGAAATCTCGAGATCCTTAATCTCGAGGTCTTTAATCTCGAGCTCAAATCTCGATACCGGGCCTCCTTTATCGAAATCTGAGATTTCGATATTCAGATCTCGACATCTGATTTTTTGACTTTCTGCCTTTGAAAATCTTTTGATCAATTATCTCGAACGGTCAGTTTAATACAGCAATGGCCTCAGAATTCAATGCGCAAGGGAACAGCAGTACCCCTCCTAGTCTCAGGAAGGGAGAATATCAAATGTGGAGGAATAGATTCCTTAATTTCCTTGTGCACAAAGAGAACTCCGCTGCGATGCTTGAATCCTTGATTGAACGACCAGCTGAACTCTTGATTTCAGTTGGTGGTGATCCAGAAAATAACCCTCCTATTCTTCCAGAAATAAGGAGGAAAGTGGCATCAGAATACACGGAAGCTGACAGGCTCAGGCTTCGTGGTGATCTCATGGCCAAAACATACCTTCTTCAAGCAATCCCTAATGAAGTATACGTTCTCATAGACAGCATGCAAACAGCTAAGGAAATGTGGGATGAAATTGAGAAACTTCTTCAAGGCACAAGCATTAGCCTTAAGACAAAGAAGACGACAATTCTTATTGCTTATGACTCCTTCAAAGCAGGTCCAGGAGAACCATTGAATGAGACTTACAACAGACTCGTTCAACTGGTAAATGAACACAGAAAAATCAAAGTATTCAGGTCCAACTTGGAACTGAATATTAGATTCCTATCCAGCCTGCATCCTGTATGGGAAAAGACAGTGAAGGATGTTAGATCTCGGATTGACTTAAACGAAATTGACCTCTGCACTCTCTATGAACATCTTAAGCAATTTGTCAACGAGGTTGCCTGTGCCGAGGATCATCACACCACAAATCCCTTAGCTCTTGTAATGGAGGCTCAGCCCAGAAGGACAACCACATCACTAAAGAAGAAAAAGAAGAAGGTGGTGGTTGAATCAGATGATGATGAAAGTGATGATGACAAATCTGATCTAGAGGCTGAGCTAGCAGACTTACAGAAGAAGATGGCACTGCTTGCCAAGAGATTTGCTAGGAAGAACAGCTCCTCCAACAAGCTGAGAACCTCCTCCTCAAACTACAAACAGAAGAACCATGATCAAGGATCTTCTAGGAAGGCACCATCACCAGAAGACGCTCCCAAATGCTACAATTGTGGTAAGGCTGGACATGTCATCAAAGACTGCCGCCTCCCAAAGAAGAAAGATGCTAATTTCTACAAGCAGAAGATGTTGTGGAATAAGCAGAAAATGCTGATGGTGCAGAAAGAAGAAGAAACTTCTGCAATGATTGCTGAGAATGAGAACTTCTGCAATGATTCTTTTGAGGAGGAGGAGGAGAAAGACAACTATGCCCTGATGGCACGAATGGAGGAAGATGAAAGAAAGGGTGATGCTGCGATCCCCGAAAGCGAATGCTCAACAAGCTCTGTAAGTACCTCACATACTCCTTTAAATAACCAAATGCAGTCCTTACTTGAGAAGGACAATCTAATCAAAGAACTAAAGGAGAGACTAGACAATAATCACAGGGTACTGAAACAGAATCTAGACCAAAAGTCTTCCTTATGTTTTCAACTTGAAATTGCAAAAGATCAGGTCAAAAAGGTGTCCTCAGATTTTGAAAGCTTTGAACTTAAGATAGCTGAATTAACTAGGAAATTTGAGGATAGTGAACGAGAAAAAAGCACAGCAAAGGCTGAATGCGATTTTTTACATAACAAGAGAAGAACACTTTTAAATAAAATAAAAGAACTAGAGGATCTAGCTGCTAGAAGAGGTCAGTCTGAACAGACAATTTTTCTCAATAAGATAAAGGATGACCGATTTTACAATCCTAGAATAGGACTTGGCATAACCAACCCACGTAATCTAAAGAAAGTTAACTGTCTTCAAATCTATAACAAAGATTACATGGGACTAGGGTTTGGCGAGAAAATGTATTTTCGAAGTGATGAATAAAACGCTGAAGTAGAAGAAGAAAAGAGAAAGAATG
This sequence comes from Cuscuta europaea, assembly GCA_945859875.1. NCBI lineage: Eukaryota > Viridiplantae > Streptophyta > Magnoliopsida > Solanales > Convolvulaceae > Cuscuta > Cuscuta europaea. The sequence continues at coordinate 4,864,919 of CAMAPE010000028.1, forward strand.
CAAAGTCTGCGATTTCTTGTGATTATCCCTCTGTTAATGAAAAACAACTTTCACAAGAAAAACCTACTTCCTACTTTAGTGAATGCCTTGACCCTTATGCTAAAGATATTCCTCATATAGGACATCCTCTAGACCCTCCCCCAAGAGTAGGTATTGCTAAAACTGGTGAGGAACCTTGTATATTTCCCATGGCTCAAAAGCTCAAAAACCTACAGAAAACTCTTGATAACGAGAGAGAGAGATTTGAAACTGAAAAGAAAGGTTTTGAGCGCAACTGGCAGGAACTTCTTCAAAAGTTCAATGATTTGAGTGAGCAGTATCATGCTAAAATAGACCCTTCTACGACTAAGCCTGACAGCTCACTCACCTCACATGAGAAAAACAATGCTTTAAAAGGTTCGTCCACTCAACGCTCTTCTCCTTTGTTTACAGGAAATGAAGTGAAGAAGGAAGGAAATGAGTGGAGGAAAAAGAGGAAGGAAATCGCAGAAGGCAAAAAGAAAGTTTTTGAGAATAATGCCAGTCCTAGATCTAGTTCTATTTTTTACTCTAAAGTTAATTGTAATTCTGTCTCTACAAAACAAACTTCTAATAGTTCAGTCTTGAGTCCCAAGTTGAATATTTCTGAGACATCTTCTAGACATCGTTCTATTCATAATAAAAGTGTTGCTTATGGTTATTTTGTTCCAGACCCCCATAATTATGAATGTGATGTGAATGTTGTTAAAACAAAGCCTCACCGAAAGCTCAAACCCGAAAGAGAAACCAAGAAAAGAACTTCTAAGGGAACGTTTTGTATTCCTGATATGAAATATGCTCTTCGAGTTCATTCAAGGAAACATCTTAATCGGCTTTCTAAAGAGGAGATTTTCAAAACCAAACTTAAGAAACAACCATTCAATCACAAAGCACACGTCTACTCTCCTCCCAAACCTAAAACTGAAAGGTGGGTCCCCAAGATAAGACCCACCAAAACTGAAATGAAAAGGTGGGTCCCCAAGATCAGACCTACCAAACCTGAAACGAATAGGTGGGTCCCCAATCGAAGACCCATCAAAACTGAAACAGATAGGTGGGTCCCCAATCAAAGACCCATCAAAACTGAAATAGAAAGGTGGGTCCCCAAATTCAGACCCACCAGAACTAAAATGGAAAGGTGAGTTCACAACATCAGACCCACCAAAATGGAAACTGCTAAGTGGGCGCCAAACACCAGACCCACTGCAAAAGCAGATCTGGCCATTGGAGAGCCCACAAGAGAGAGATCTTTTGTTGAAAGAGCTGCTGACCTTAGATCACAGCTCAAAGCAAGATTTGAAAAGGTGTTTCTTGATAATAAGGAAGGACCCACTCCAAGTTGGGTACCTAAACCTGTTTGATTGTTTTGCAGGACGGTTATGTGTGGCACTTAGACTCAGGATGCTCAACCCACATGACCGGAATAAAGCACCTTTGGAGCAACTACACCAACTGCTACGGAGGCAATGTCAGATTCGGGAATGACGCCTCATCTCCTATTCTTGGGTATGGGGACGTCGTCTGTGCCAGTGTCACTATAAAAGACGTTTCATTTGTCAAAGGGCTCAAACACAACTTACTGAGCATAGGGCAATTCTGTGACAGCGGGATGGAAGTGAGGTTCTTTGCAAAACAATGCTGTGTTCTTGACAGCACAGGGAATACATTATTAACGTGTTACAGAACATCAAATCTGTACACTATTGATCTGAAAAGCGTCCAATCCACCACTTCCATCTGTCTGCTATCCAAAGCTTCAACTGAACAGAACAACCTATGGCAGAGACGTCTCTCCCATCTGAACTTCAAACATCTATCAACCTTGTCCTCCAAGAAACTTGTCAAGGGGCTTCCTCTGCTAAAGTCTTCCGCTGAAAATCATAGTAGTGCCTGCAAAATGGGCAAAATGACGCGAAGCTCCCACAAGTCAAAAACCGAACCATCATCTACACATCAGTTGCAGCTATTTCACATGGATCTGTGTGGACCTATGAGAGTCCAAAGCATCAACGGTCGCAAATACACTCTGGTGATCGTTGATGACTTCTCTAGGTATACATGGACAAAATTTCTCCGTTCAAAAGACGAGGCTGCTGAAAACATTATGACCTTTATCAGAACCATCCAGAAACTGCTACAGCACAGTGTTCGAATTGTTAGAACTGACAATGGTACTGAGTTCTATGAATCACTCGGTATCACTCGGCAATTTGCAGCAGCTAAAACTCCCCAACAGAATGGAGTTGTTGAGAGAAAGAACAGAACCCTTGTTGAAGCAGCACGCACCATGTTAATCCAATCCAGACGGCCTCACTTCATGTGGGCAGAGGCAATCAATACTGCGTGCTTCACTCAGAACAGAACATCCATCCATAAACGCTTCGACAAGACTCCATATGAAATCCTATTCAACAGAACTCTCGACATCTCTTTCTTCAAGGTTTTTGGCTGCAAGTGCTTCATACTAAATGATCGGACAGAGTGAAGTAAGCTGGATCCCAAAGCCAGAGAAGGCGTGTTTATTGGCTACTCACTGCAATCCAAAGCTTACAGAGTCTACCTCAGAGACAAGCGCACTGTCATCGAGAGTGTAAATGTTACATTCTATGAAATGGCAGACTTTGCGATCGAACATCTACAGACTGATCCATCAAATGTGATTCTCGACTCTCTCTTCAGAAACTTCTACGAGAACTCACAACCTCCACCTCCACCATGCACTCCAACTTCAACATCAACTCCAACAGCAGAGATTCCGCTCCTCACAGGACCAAACGATGAACCATCCACACCCTCAACCCCTCAATCCAATCTCAGAGGTGTGGATGATCACGGCTTTGCTACAAGTCAAGAATCATCTCCATTACACACCACAGCTGCTCCAGAGCCTTCAACCTCTTATCAGGACTCCGATCAACCAATAATTACTCCAACTCCTCTAGCTCATGAGAGGAAGTGGACGAGAGCACATCTCGTTGAACAGATAATAGGTGATCCGAGTCAAGGTGTGCGCACAAGATCCGCAACAATGAATGAATGCCACTTCGCATGCTTCCTAAGCCAGTCAGAACCATCAAAAGTCTCCGATGCGCTACTTGATCCAGATTGGGTGATTGCTATGCAAGATGAACTCAATCAATTTGACAGACTGGATGTATGGTCACTGGTACCCAGGACTCAGAGAAAGACAATCATTGGCACGAAGTGGGTATTCAAAAATAAAAGAGATGAAGAAGGAACAGTTGTAAGAAACAAGGCAAGGCTGGTCGCAAAGGGATGTAATCAACAGGAAGGCATAGACTACGACGAAACGTTTGCGCCCGTAGCTAGAATTGAAGCAATCCGCCTCTTTCTTGCATACGCGGCGCACAAAAACTTCACCGTCTTTCAGATGGACGTGAAAACAGCTTTTCTAAATGGGACTTTAGAAGAAGAAGTCTATGTCGCTCAACCAGAAGGATTTGTAGATCCAAAATTCCCAGACCATGTATACAAGCTCAAGAAAGCTCTCTATGGGTTGAAACAGGCATCCGGAGCTTGGTACGATGCCTTGACCGAATTTTTTATCGATTTAGGTTTCTCAAAAGGAAAGATTGATACTACTCTGTTTATCAAGCGACAAAAGTCTGACATCATTCTGATTCAGATCTATGTTGATGACATCATCTTTGCCTCTTCAAATCCGCGCCTTTGCCAACATTTTGAGAAACTGATGAAAACCAAGTTCGAGATGAGCATGATGGGTGAACTTAACTTCTTTTTAGTCCTGCAAGTAAGACAACTCTCTGATGGCATTTTCATCAATCAGTCCGGCAAATCTTCCATGACGAACCCCATGTCCCCAAACAACAAACTGGACTCAGACCCCTCAGGGAAGCTAGTTGATGCTACGAATTACAGGGCCATCATTGGATCTTTGCTATATCTCACGTCAAGTAGGCCTGACATTGTCTTCTCCACATGCTTATGTGCTCTCTTTCAAGCCAATCCGAAGGAATCTCATCTGACCGCTGTACGACGAATTTTAAGATACCTCAAAGGCACGGTGAATCTAGGCCTTTGGTATCCCAAGCATTCAGGCTTCGATCTAGTCGGATACTCGGATGTTGATTTTGCTGGTTGCCGGATGGACCGCAAAAGTACATCGGGAGCCGTCCAATTCTTGGTCGAGAAGCTAGTCTGCTGGTCTTCCAAAAAGCAAAACTGTGTGTCAACATCTACAGCTGAGGCCGAATACATCGCGGCTGCTAGTTGTTGTTCACAAATATTATGGATGAAGACTCAGCTCCGGGACTACGGTTACACATTCCGCCACATCCCGATCTACAGTGACTCTCAAAGCGCCATCGCCATCACAAGCAATCCTTTTCACCACTCCCGCACCAAACACATTGATCTGCGCTATCATTTCATCAAGGATCACGTGGAGAAAGGAGACATAGATATGTACTTTGTAAGCTCAGAGCTTCAACTGGCTGACTTGTTCACTAAGGCATTGGATGAAAAAAGATTCCAGTTCCTAGTCTCCAAGTTGGGCATGTTGAACCTCGAGCCTGTTTAATTTTTGTCTCCACTGGTCTGAAAAGTGTGTGTGGGGGGGACTTGTAAATAGTGTGTGTGCGTGTGATCTGTAAATAGTGTGTGTGTGTTGCATGTGTTGTGGGGGAGAAAACCAGAAAAATAACAAAAAATAGTGTGTGTGTTTCATGTGTTGAGGGGGAGAAAACCAGAAAAATAACAAAAAATAGTGTGCGTGTGTTGCATGTGTTGAGTGGGTGAAAAATCAAAAAGAACAAAAAATAGTGTGTGTGCGTTGCATTTGTACATATTGTTTGTTGCATTTTATGGGGGGGGGAGAAAATTTTCACTGATTGAGGGGGAGCTCTCTATTTTTACTGGTTTGGGCCTCGAAAATCTTTCAAAAGGGCACTGTGTGCCAGCCCAATAATTCGGGCTCAATTGTTACGGAGGAGGTCCAAAATTTTCTCGCGTATAAAACCTTCGCGAAAAACCCTTCTCTTCCATTCTTATTTTTTTACGGAGGCTAAATATTTTCGCAAGGCAGAGCTCTCAATCGTTCCTTCTTCCTCTTCTCAAAAACCCCTGTGTTCGCAAACTCTTCTTCTCCGATCCTATCTCTCGACTACTCTTCGAAGGTAGTTAACGATTCACAGTCGCAATCATCCATCTCAAAATCGAACGATCGATCTCAAAACCCATTTATTTTTGTTCGTGTTCGACATCCAAAAACGAGTGATTGATTTCGCAGAACCCTTGAAATTTCTCAAAATCAAAATCCAATTAGAGTTTTTCGTTTGTATGTATGTCGTAATCTCGCTTGTTATCAATTTGGTATATCATATCTTTGTTTTTGCAGGTGGTTTAATCTCTTCGAAATCGTCGATTCATCTTCTCGAAATCAAGATCTCGAGATGGGCATCTCGACATCTTGATCTCGAGATCTGCATCTCGATATCAAGATCTCGAGATCTGCATCTCGAAATCAAGATCTCGAGATCTGCATCTCGAGATCAAGATCTCGAGATCTGCATCTCGACATCTTGATCTCGAGATTTGAATCTCGAAATCAAGATCTCGAGATCTGCATCTCGACATCTTGATCTCGAGAATTGAATCTCGAAATCAAGATCTCGAGATCTGCATCTCGACATCTTGATCTCGAGATTTGAATCTCGAAATCAAGATCTCGAGATCTGCATCTCGACGTCTTGATCTCGAGATTTGAATCTTGAAATCAAGATCTCGAGATCTGCATCTCGACATCTTGATCTCGAGATTTGAATCTCGAAATCAAGATCTCGAGATTTGAATCTCGAAATCATGATCTCAAGATTCAGATCTCGAGATTTGGACTTTGCAACTTTTTCAAAATTCCACCTGCATAAACTTATCTGAAACCTTCAAATCAAACTCTTTCAATCTAATCAAACAGTTGAATTTCATATGCTGACCCCCTGCTTCTACAGTTTAAAATGGCAGGAACCACACAAACGCAGATCGATGATGCCATCTACCCCAAAGGGAAATGGATCAAGGTGCTGGACAACAATTTCCAGCTAGACCTTGCGGTGTTCAAGTGCCAGAACCCCGTAGTTCCAGCAATCATGAAAGGTCACTATCTCTGGCCTGCACTTCACAACTCAAAACCGGTGCCAGAGATATACCTACAACAGTTCTGGGGTCATATGCATACAGATTCACTGAAGGATCGCTCAAAGATAAAGCCAAAGCTGAACGGCATGCGGGTGATTCTTACACAATCCACTCTAAGGGCTACTCTATCGCTGCCAATCCATGACGAGTACGATGCGCTGCCGTCCATCCCAGATCTACTGAAAGACGTGGCATCCCTAGGCTACACCTCATTACTGCCACAACTCTCCAACTTCAACGGAGCATATCTTCACCATCCGTGGAAGAATCTCTTCGGGCTGGTGAACAAGTGCCTGTCACCTAAGCATGCCGGCTTCGACAAGTGCAACAAGCAGATTCTTCTAGTCTTTCATGGCATCGCTTTCAACAAGAACTACGACCTGGCACAGCTCTTCTTCTCAGAGCTAATGGACCTGGTCAAAGCCAAAGAAAAGAACAGGCCAGGTACCATCCCATACGCAAGGTGGCTCGGGCTAATCATACACGACTGCATGGCAGAGCACTCCTCAATACCAAAATGGAGCTCAGATCCACACTTCAATGCACCGAAGCTGCAATATTTCAAAAGAGACAAGAATCCTGTCTTCGGTCTAATGATCCCTGGATTTCGGCTCAAGCTTGTCAAATCTTCAAATCCAGCGGTCCAGCAGTACAAGGAAGCCACTGAGAGAACTGTCCCTATGGTTCAGCAAAACCCAGCTGGACCTACCCCGGGGACAAAACCGAGTGTTGGTAAGGGTCCAAAGAGAGCCCAAAAGCCACAGAAACCAGTGGCCGGTTCGCCCAATGAAGGAAAGTCTGACGACTCTCTAGAGACGAGTCAGGCGGCTGAGGGCACCGAAACAGACGCTGAGGAAACAGCCAATGAATCGTCAAGTGAAGCCCAAACAAACACTGACGACGAGGCATCCGAGAGCGTGGGCACAGATAGCGAGGAATCTGGCTCGGATGATGACGATGACGACAACGACAGTGAAGATGTTGAGCACACATATGCCATGATCAGAAAAGGGAAGCTGCCAGTCGAATCTCCACAGAAGAAAAGAATCACTGCTGAAGATGCAGCACCGATAAGTCTTCACTATCAAGGAGAAAGCTAAATCGCGAGTTGATCCCAGCGAGACAAACTGCTCAAAGGACGACTATGACGAGGCAGCTCATCAAATTAAGAATTCTAAAGAAGTCGTCATCCGGGAGAAGAGGGCCAAGGTTAAGAATGACAAGGCTGCTAAGGCAAAGCCCCAGCCCCGAGTCAGAAAAAGCCTGATTGATAAGGCAGACGAGCACATCTTTCCTGGCTGCGATACCTTTATCCAGATAAGCCGAGCTGAATCCTTAAGCACAGGAGCCGATCTTTTCGGTTCCCGGGTAGAAGTCACAGCATCTGGCTCAACTGCGCAAGCACAGCCCTCTCCCAGCCACTCGATAGCCTCTCAACAGGTTATTGTTTCAAAAGAACGGGACTCCACCCCCTCACTGGTTCCTTCTGAAACAGTTGAGCATACAATTGACCTATCTCCCGAGGTCAAAACCCCTTCTTCTCACACATCGAGTCTAGGTGTCACATTCCCAACATTTTCTTCATTTTCTAGGACACCTACACTATTCACTGCACATACAGGTGCACACACCCTGAACGCAACAACTAGAGTGCAAGCTATGACGGTTGGAAGCCCTGCTACGCCCACAATTATTCCATCATTGCACGCAGGCCACACATTAGCAATCTTCACTGATGCTGTGTCAACAGTTACAACCCCCGTAACTGGTCACCCAACCTTTGAAGACGTAAACGTTCTACTAAATCGCTTCCTAGATTCCACCATTAAACCATGGGTGCAAGATGCAATGACCACTCTAGCACAGGAATTTAGGACCACCCAAGCGGTTCGGTCTGAACAACCCCCACCCCAACCTTCACCCGAACCTTTCATTTCTCATACACAACCCGTATCCTCCACCCCTCTATCTCACCAATCCATCAACCAAATTCCCATTCCTTCACTTTCTCGGGGAACCCAGGATACAGAACCAGTATTCTCCCCACACCCGACCACACCCTCCATCGATCTCTCCTCACTATCCTTCGACACTCTTGCATCGGCTTTGCTGAACAACCTCCTAAATACCCTTGAAGACAAACTTACCCTTCATCAGCAAGCCATACTCGAAGCCCTCCTTTCTTCACCGCAAACCAAGAGCAAGTGCAAGGAGAGTCCTCGTGGTCGCAAACGTTCCCATGAGGACCCCGATGATTCGGATCCTCATGAGGGGGAGAACAAGCGACCTCGATCACTTGAGCAAACTGCTTTACCAAGCCAAACTCCACAGCCCATCCAACCCGAAACCTCGACAAACCAACAGCCACCACCCACAGCCAAAATATCTAGCATGGTCGAGCTAGAAGTAACATCCCGAGGCGTATCTCCCAGAGATACCAACTGAGGAGGGGATGGAAGTCCTGATGATGCTACCACTGGTACATCTTTTACATCAGGCCATCAGTTGGAGCCTAGTTCTAAACTGATGTCAACGGGCAATCCAAGTGAACCCGGTTGTGCTACCCAGGAACAATCACCGCCTCAAAAGCAGCAAAGAGTTCCATACATTTCCCCAGGCAAGGACATCCATGATGCACTGGAGGAGGCGGTGATATATGATAAATAGCCAAGACAATGGACAGAATGGGATGATCTCCGCAATGAGGCTGAAGTAGAGGACATGCAGAGAAATTGGTGGCTACGAGAGCTAATCAACAAATGCTCTGAAGATATCATTAGGCTCGAGGACGATGAATGCAAGGAAGGGGAGAACTACAAGGAATCCCAGAAAACTCTTGAATCCGTCGTAAGACAATCAGCGGGAAGACTTCCCAAGACAGAGAAACCCTGGGACAACGTTCGAATCAAAGCCCCCTTCCAAGAGGAAATCAGAGAGCATATCTGGCGTAGACCAGACAAAGTCAAACCGCTGAATGAACTGAAGCTAAGAGGCCTTACTCATCTAAAAGGAAAGTAGGCTGGAGGTCATCTGCATATGCTATTACAAAGGTCAACCGGTACTCAGAGAGAGCTGATGGAACAAGACCTGAAGTCCAACATTCTCCCGATTCATCAAATTCTACAAGTGAAGGCTGAAGATTATCACGGAGTGACGTTCTATACTTACAGGCTTCAACGCACTAACGGGAGTGAATTTACTTGTCAAGAGAATGACTTCATCATGCTTAAACCCGACGACATATATCAAATGTTCATGGCCTATAGATACCTTCCAGTCAGGCAGAGCATAACATACAACGAAGGTCTTGCATCAATCAAGAGATTCATGCTTAGACAGATCAGAGTACACTCTACACATGACCTACAGATGGCTATTGAGTGCAACCTGAAAAAGACAAATCTGACAAAGCCAAGACTGTATGGTCCAGAACTCGAAGACTTCCCAGCTTACCACATCTTCTTCACACCGCCAGCAGTCACTTATCTGAACCACAAGAACGAAAAACGTCTGATGGTAGTCAATGAAATTGAGAAATACTGTGACGGAACGCTGAAGATAATCAAAGAACAGCTTCTAAAGATGAAGGCAGAGCTAGAGGAAAATCTTCAAGAGGCATCGTCTTATGTTCAAAAGGAACACTCTACAGTAGAGACAATTTTAAAGGCCATTGACGATCGCCTAGAAAAGAGAAATATGTTGAGGCAATATGAACATGCACTAAATATGAGGAAGCATTACTTCAAGTCGCAGAAGCAATAACAGAGTGGCACTTGATCACAAAGGGGGAGATTGTTGGAGATATTTTAATTGTGAATCAAGTTTGTCATAGACTAGCTTTATAATTAATCCTTGTATTTAATTAGTGCATGAATTAGATAGCACTTGGGCCAAGTGTTAGGCCCATATAACCAGGCTAAAAGCCTTGTACGCCTAACCTAAACCTCGCCTATAAAAAGGGAGCCGAGGGTTTAGGATTAGGTTAACGTCGTACTTATTCTCTAAAGCCTTACGCGCATATCTTTCTGTTGTACGAGTTCACGGTCTATCAAAGAGGGTTTTACATTGATTCAATCTGTGTTCATCTTTACGTTTAATCTTCGTTGTTAGATCGTTATTCATTGTTGTTACAGAAACAGGGACTATCAGATATCCTATACATCAATTGCTATACTATCAAACCTCTAGATCAGAGATCTAGCCAACAGAAACGTAGCAAAACAGACAGCCATCAAGCCGTGACAAAAAATTTCAAAAATTAATCATATGGTATGGATAGAGAGAATAGAGAACTTTGTACACCATATACTTGATATGTGTAAACATCTCATTCAACTTCAAGGCCGCACCATCAAAACGAATTGCATTTCGAGTTCGCCATATCCAATATATAGTGTAGCTAAACGCTATTCTTGTTGCTTTAGCTCTAATATGCGCTCCTTTGCACTCCTTTTGGGTCCACTTCACCACGCTCTTCAAGGATGCCATTTGTCTTGAGATACCAAGCCAATCTTTGACATTATTCCAAAGCTGCCCTGTACATGTACAATCAAAATATAGGTGTGGTACCGTCTCCGGTTCACCCTTACAGAATGGACAAACATTAGCAACATCAAGATATATCATGTTATCATACGTTGGCAGCCTATTCCGAAATGCTAACCACATTATGAATGAGAATTTTGGAGGGATGTAAGCCTTCCAAATGAAAGACATCCACGCAGAAGATAATTTACCATTAAAGGTCATCTTTTCAAGGTATGTAATGGTCTCGGCTATAGAAGAGAATTTTGAGACAATCATGTCACGTATCAATGCCAATCTCTTCATTAATTGTGAGTCTCTATTGTGTGGAACAAAGGTCCACACACAACCCCCATTTAGGTATACCCCATGAACCCACCTTACCCAAAGAGAGTCTTGTTTTGAGTGGATATTCCATAAAGTACGAGATAGTAATGCGTTGTTCCAAATCTTTGTGTCCCTAATACCTAGACCTCCTTCCTTTTTAGGTAAACATAAATCTTCCCAAGCCACTTTTGCATGCTTTCCCCCCCAAAGGAATATACGACAAAGGCTTGTAGTTCTATCCAAAATGGTTTTAGGAACCGGAAAGATTCCTAGCCAAAAAGATTGTACCCCTTGTATGACAGACTTTATCAACTCAACTTTCCCCGCATAAGATAAGGACTTGGTATTCCATGCATTTAAATAATTTGTAACCGTATCAATCAAAGGAGAGAATTGGGCTACAGAGATCTTAAGAGGGGCCAATGGTATACCTAGGTACCTTACAGGAAAGGATCCTTGTTGAAAGTCCACCAACTGTAGAATGGCAGGTAGCCTATTTGCTATGTTTCCTCCTACAAAGATATTGGATTTGTCTTGGTTGACCATAAGGCCAGAAACCCTACCATAATCATGTAAAGAATCCACCAATATCTTAATAGATTTGAGTTCCCCTTTTGAGAAAAGCATTAGGTCATCAGCATATGCCAAATGTAAAATCTTTAGTTTGGAGCATAAAGGATGATACCTAAAATCAGGATTCGAGGTCCTAACAGTTAACATCCTAGAGAGATACTCCAAACATAAAACAAAAAGCATGGGAGACATAGGATCCCCTTGTCTTAAGCCCCTTTTTCCCTCAAACCACCCATGTAGAGAACCATTTATGGATATGGAAAATGAAGAGGTAGTAACACATTCCATAATCCAGTTAACAAATAAATTTGGCAGCCCAATACTTCTTAAAACATTTTCAAGGAATTCCCAATAGACCGTGTCATATGCTTTCCTAAGATCAATCTTAAACATGCATCTAAGAGTGACCCTCTTTCTAGTGTATCCCCTCACCAGCTCTTGTGCAAGGAAAATATTATCAGTCATGAGCCTACCATTGACAAAAGCACCCTGTGATGGATCAATTACACTTGGAAGACAAGGTTCAAGCCTAGATGCAAGGATTTTGGTAATAATCTTATAGGTCACATTGGTACAAGAAATAGGTCTAAAATCCGAAACCGAGGGAGAGTGAGTAGTTTTGGGGATAAGAGCTACAACAGTATGGTTAACTTGTTTAAGCATTGTCCCCGACTCAAAAAATTCCCTAACGGAAGCACATACATCCTCACCAACTATTCCCCAATTTGTTTTGAAAAAAGCTGATGAGTAACCATCTGGTCCAGGTGCCTTGTCATTTCCTATATCAAACAAAGCTTCTTTGATTTCCAAATCAGAAATTGGTCTAATAAGGTCATCAAAAAAGCTTTGATCTATTACCTTCCCTGAAGTGATAATGTTAGGATCAAAGTCATACGATGGTTGTGATGTACCAAACAGATCCTTAAAAAACCTTACAAACTCATTTGCAACTTGGTTCATGGAATGGGTAAGGGACCCATCTTGTAACCGAATAGAGGCAATTGAGTTTTTTGCTTGTTTCTTTTTTACAATAGAATGAAAATACTTAGTACATCTATCGGATTGAAAAAGATGGACAGCCTTAGCTTTTTGTTTCAAATAAGCTTCCTCGGCCTCCTTAAGAAACAAGGCCCTCTTCTTTGCAAAATTCATGTCCTCTTTAAGAGCATCATCATTTGGAGTTAGAAGAAACAATTGATAGATTCTTTGGTACTCCTTTTTAGATTCTTTTGCTCTAGCTGATATATGACTAAACTCATTTGAATTTAGTTCTTTAAGGGGCTGTTTAAGGAGCTTAAGCTTACGGGCCAATCTAAATTGTGCCATTCCCCCAACATTTTTCATCCAAACCTCCTTTAGGATACCAATAAAATTGTCATGTTTCAGCCACATGTTAAAGAACTTAAAAGGTTTTGACCCACTTTTTATTGTATTTCCAATTTTAAGCATGGCAGCCACATGATCAAAGTCACATTCCATTTCAAAAAAATGGGCATTACATGCTACACCTTGGGCACTCCATAAGGGATTACTGAGAATTCTATCCAACTTAGCCCAAATGGCACCCCTATTCCAACTGTAAAATTCACCTGTGGAAGGGGCATCATCTAGATAAGTTTGCATTTTCATCTCATTTATATCCTTCATCAAATAACCCGTAGGTGGGGCAGAACCCCTTCTTTCATTTGGTGCACCCACACAATTAAAGTCTCCCAAAACAGCCCATGGTCCAAGGGTATTTGCATTTAGCCTTGTCAAATGATTCCATAATACCATCCTTTCTAGCACCGTATATAAAGCATAAACAAAAGATGCATAAAAACACACTTGTGTTGTTTTACATTTAAATCTAGCATGCACATGTTGAACATCAACTTCTATGATATCATCATCCACAAAACAAGGGTCCCACATAAGAGCTATACGGCCACCCCCAATCTTATCAAAATTTGTCACATAATTCCAATTAGGCAATCTAAAAAGCATAAAATTAGCAAAACTAGTTATAGACATTTTAGTTTCAAGAAGACAAAATATGCGTACCTTATCTATCCTTATGAAATTAAGTATAGTATTTTGTTTTGAGGCTTGATTCATCCCCCTAACATTCCAAGTTGTAACTATCATAAAAACAACATATTAGGCCTTACCTCCCTTACCCCTTCTATACGGCCTATTCCTCTCTCTTTGGCTTTGCTTCCATTCCCAGTACTCTTGGCATCCTCTATACCTAGCAAGAAAAAGGTCATAGACATGTATTATAAAAGTAGAAGAGAATTCATACCCTTCCTCCGTAGGGAACACTCCAGGAAGAGATCTAAGGCAAGAAGTGGTGAAAGTGAGTCCTTTGCGTGCCAAGCTCTCCTCTACATCCAAGTAGTTGTCCAATCTTGTTATTCCTTCCTTCACATCATCACCATGCATCAAGTGTATCTTCGGCTTTGCTACTTTTTGGAAATCAATCTTTGTTATGACATCATCTAAGTAGGCCTCTTTGATATCTTGTACAATCCGGACTGTTTTTCTTTTGAATTTTCTCAAGTCCATGACTTTGCTTCCATTGCCCATAAGATGTCCATCCTCGAAATAGCCATAAAGGAAATGTCTATACACACTTGACATGAAAAGTTGTGTAAATACATACTCCTTTTTCTTCTTTCTCACCCCCGGGATTGATTCCAAACAATGCTTGGTAAAGTGTATCCCCGGTTCCTTTGCATCCACAATTTGGAGAAGGTGGTTTAGTCTTATGGTAGGCTCGGTTACATCATCAATGTGAGCTACCTTAAGGATGGGCATACGTGCCTCATCCACTTCCATCTCAATAACCACTTCATCATCATAGAAATATTTAAAGCCTTGAATCTTCCTTGGTTGATCATCCTCTTCCTCATGCTCTTGAACCGTTTCATACCCGGATGATAGCTCCCCATCCTCCCTTGGTTGTTTCTTTTTCTTTGGCTTCCTCGTTTTCTTTTTCAACCTTGCTGCCTTTATAAAGGGGTGCTCCTCTTGTTGGGTAGGGGTGTCTAATGCCGCGGCATAAGGTATGGCCTTAGACGTTCCCACCATCAAAGCCGCAGCCTTGTGGTTTGATGTCCCCCCATGTAAAGCCGCATCATCATCTTCCTTGCTAATGCCTTTGCCTTTGTCCCCCTTTGCTTGTTCATCCTTCCATTGCTCTTGTGCTTTCTTTTCTTCTCTTTCTTTCTTCTCCCTCTCGGCGCTGGTTTCAAAATATCAAGGATGATTGCCTAATTACTAAAATACACTGTATTTACGCTAAAGGTGCTCTATTTTCGCTGAAAACGCTAAATCATAGGGATACGTCTAAGGATTTGTGACACTCATATCTTGGTGTGTGTTTACCCGTTGGGAGCGTATTATATCTCGTTGGAAAGATAGATCGGAGCTCTAAAGCTATTGTTCCAACTTCATTTACAATGCATTAATTAAAAGTTACAGATTAACGATATATTCACAAATGTTTCTGATTTCACTCTGAACTCGTGTAGAATTTGATGCGATCATATCTTGCTCTATTTTGTGCCGTTCAAAGCGTTTAATATCTCGTTGGAAATATCATACCGAGTTCTAAAACTTGTCTTCAGGCGTTGGTTTCAAAATATCAATGGATCATTGCCTAATTACTAAAATACACTGTATTTACGCTAAAAGTGCTCTATTTTCACTGAAAACGCTAAATCATGGAGATAAGGCTAAGTATTTGTGACACTCATATCTTGCTGTGTGTTTATCCATTTTTTTTTAACCCGGAAGGTAAACCACCAAAATCAGTGGGGCCAACGCCGGGGAACGTTTGCCAGATTTTATTAATAAAAATAGAGTAATACATGAGAGAGGGGGACCAAACCAAAACCTCTCCTTAGAGGCATACCTCTATAAGAACATGATTCAAAACTAAAAAAGAAAAATTTTGGGGGGACTTTACCTGACCCAAAAACTTAAAATACATGAAATTATAAACGAAGTGCAGGAATACAGAAAAGATCACCATAATAGCTATTTTTAACATCTTTAGGCAAATTACCTACTTTATCAATTAAAACAATTTGGGCCGAACCCAAATCCTTACCTGCCAGCAGATGGGCCGGACCATTCCCTTCTCGATAAACATGTCCGAATGAATACCCTCTGAGTGTTGCCTTTCTCCTGAAATCAGCAAACTTGCCTGAATCGTCCAAAATGAGGCAAATCGCCCTAGCCGCATCACTTTCCACCTGAACCTCTGCGAAACCGGCATCCATAACCATTTCTGCTGCAAAAATCAGCGCTCTCAACTCTGCTTCCTCACTGGACGCCGCTTGAAGTACGAAGGTTGTCGCCCAAATCAGTTCGCCCATCCGATTCCGAAGAATGGCTCCTCCCGAAGCATAACCAGGTTTGTAAGAAGTATCTACGTTCAATTTGTATTGTTGTTTAGGTCTTTTCCACTTAACAACCTGAATAATAGGGTAATTAAACCTAAACCTTAACGGAATAAGGTTTTCAGTGTACAGAAAGTTTTCCACTCTTCTGCGTTTAATCTTTGTTAAAGTAGATGCCCATTTCTGAGAGTAGAACTTGATTTGGAGAATAATGTAATCTGGACTTGGAATAGAACCCGATCCCCAAGTGTATGATGAAAAAATCTTCCAAATGTGCCATGTAATGATTCCAGGCATAGTATGCTTAAATATATCTGCCATTGATTTAGAACCAGCCTCAATCCACCATAGTATTAGAACCTGCCTTATTGATGCTGTATTAGGTATGGGGATACCAAAGGTCTCCATGAAGTACTGCCAAATGTACTTAGTGTATGGACAATTAAAGAAAATATGGTCTGTAGATTCTTGATTCCTCCTACATAGGGGGCACCTTGATGGGTTGATAGTCAGTTGAAACCTCTTAAGATTGTCACCAATGGGTAGAAAAGAGTTAAGAAGCTTCCAAAGAAAAACTTTTATCTGCATAGACTGATACTTGTGCCATATATGTTTATCAGTAAATGTAACTGATTTTTTGTTTCTGATTTCCTTGTAAGCAGATGCCAGAGAGAAGTTACCATGAATACCAAGGTCCCATTGCAATGATCCAGAAGAACTCTCTGAACAAAGGTTAGTAGCTATATCATGTATCTCACAAATTCTTCTCCACACATTAGAATCAGAAGTTTTAGGCCTCATATCCTCTCCTCTAGGATATCTTAAATTCATGAAGGAAACCCATAGAGATTTCTGAGTTTTCAATTTCCACCATAATTTAAGTGAATAAGCAGTTTGAACATCATTAAGTCCTCTAATCCCTAACCCTCCTTCCTCAGTAGTATAGCATACCTTTGACCATTTAACCCAATGGTGTTTCTTCCTGATTAATGATGATCCCCAAAAGAAAGAGGCCATTTTTTCTCCAAGGTAGTAATAACCTTTTTAGGAAGCTTAGCTGTAGCAAAGATATAATTAGGGATGGTGTTAAGAACATATCTAATCAAAACCAGTCTGCCACCTTGGGAAAGATTCTTCTGTTTCCAGGATGATAGTTTAAAATAAAAATGTTCTATTATTTGAGAGCAAAATTGGAACCTGTTCATCCCTTTGTGCAGGTGAGATCCTAAATATTTCATTGGCAGTGAAGTTTTCCTCATTCCCAGGATATTTTTTATAGATGTGGATCTGTAAGTAGCTCCCTTCCCTGTAATGAAACTGCTCTTCTCTAAGTTAATAGTTTGGCCTGAGGCTGCTTGATAATCATTAATAAATCTTTTAAATTGAACCAAAGACCTGGAATCTCCATTTGTAAAAACCAAGAGGTCATCTGCAAAACCAAGGTGACTGATGGGGAACCCCTTACTGCCTAACCAGAAAGGTTTGATATAGCCCTGCTCCATTCTAGCTTTTAAACTTCTTGAAAACCCTTCAGAGGCAATGATGAAGAGGAATGGGGAAATAGGGTCTCCCCGTTTAACCCCCCTTTTTGGTTGAAAGAAACCATGAGGGCTCCCATTTATCAAAATAGATAAGTAGGTGGACTGTAAGTTGTTTTTAATGAGAGTAACAAACTTACTTGAGAAACCAAATCTATCCAAAACCCCATATAAGTAGTTCCAGGAGAGTTTGTCAAAAGCTTTAGCCATATCCAGCTTAATGACCACATTAGATCCTCTGATCTTCTTATCAATTGCATGTACCATGTCTTGGGCAATAAGAATCTGATCAGAGATATCCCTACCCTTAACAAAACCAGTTTGTTCTTCAGAAATGATTCTAGGCAAAACTCTGACCAATCTATTTGCCAGAACTTTAGTACAAATTTTGTTTGAGAAATTTGATAAACAAATAGGTCTGAAATCTGAGAAGGTAGATAGAGTTTCTATTTTAGGAATTAAAGTAATGAATGAACTGGAGAAACCTTTAGGGAGAGGCACCCCTATAAAAAATTCCTGGACAGCTTTAACAACATCACTTCCTACTATATGCCAGCATTTTTTGTAAAATTTTCCAGAAAAACCATCAGGACCAGGAGCCCCATTTTGATTTAGTTCCCAAACTGCATCCTTAATCTCCTCTTCAGTAGGAATAGAACATAGATATTCATTATCCTCTATGTTAATGATGTGGGGGATGTTGTTAAGAATTTCATTTTCAGTAGTGGTTGGCTCTGATGCATAAAGGTGAGAGAAGAAATCCACAGTAGCTGTACCAATCTCAGGTGAGTCATAAATTTCTTTCCCTGCACTGTCTTTAATCAAGTGGAATCATTTGTCTCTTTCTTCTTATCTTCACAAAAGAGTGAAAGTAATGAGTATTACTATCCCCTTCTTTAAGCCACTTAACATGAGCCTTTTGTTTCCAAAACTTCCTTTCAAGTCTGTATTTATTTAGAAGCTGGGTTTTATGTAGTTGCCACTCCTCTCTATTATTCTCAGTAGGTGACTGAATATAATTTTGCTCTGCCTTTGCAACCTCTTGTTCAATGTAGTTGATGTCATCAAAAATATTTCCAAAAACTTCATTGTTCCATCTTCTCAAATCTTTTTTGAGCTTCTGTAATTTGGTGACCAGGCCAAACATACCTCCCCCAGTTGTATTACTTGTCCAACTTTGTGACACAGTATTGAGAAAGGAGTTATGTGAGATCCACATATTTTGAAACCTAAAAGGTTTAGGCCCTGTTTGAATATTATGGAAACATTGGATCAACATTGGACAATGATCTGAAGGTGCTTGATTAAGATTAGTAACTGTGATCTTGTCAAAGTAATCTAGAAAAGCTTCATTAAATAGACATCTATCAAGCCTCCTCCATAGTCTCCCTCTAGATCTAACACCTGTCCATGAATATTGACAACCAGAAAAAGGTATATCAATGAGATTACACTGTGATACACAATCTTTGAACTCCAGCATGCTTGTCAGATTAGGTATAGATGCCCCTTTATGTTCTGCATTATACATGATAGTATTAAAGTCACCCCCCACCATCAAGGGTCCATTAATCTGGCTAGCAATATTACAAAGATGTCCCCATAGCTCCCTTCTCTCTAAGTAGGTATGTTTGGCATAAATAGCAGTAATCCAACCAGTAGTAGACCCCAGAGTGACTTGAAAATGAACATATTGTGAACCCCAACTAGCATTTGAAACTGTAATACTATTGGAGTCCCAAAACAACCACACTTTATTTCTAGAATTGAAAAGAACATTAGTAAAACCCAAAACCATCTTGAAGTACTCAACTTTATTAGTATCAACCATAGGCTCTATAGCAATAAGAAATTTAATCCTCCATTTAGTAACTAGATGAGCTAGTCTTGGCTCAGAGGCAGCCAATCCTCTCACATTCCAGATTAGCCCATTCATTGAGGGAGTATAGTATTAGCTTGAGCCTGCCTTTTGGCAGCAGTTCTTGTAACCATAGTAGTGAGTTGTTGGACTTGGGCTTTTCTCCTCCTTCTTCCAACTTTTATGAAGCCATCCTCAATATCTTGTTGTTCCTGGGTGATTTGTGGTGGTTGAGTAAGAGCTGATAGTAGCTCTGAGTCTTCCTTTACTTTTCTGGATTTCTTCAGGATTTGAACTTTAGCAATCAGGCCGGGTAAGGCTTCTTCCCATTCTTGTTTGCTTTCTCTGTTGTAAGGAACATCAGAGTCTGATCCATATTCCTTTGCTGCCAGTTCTGGGTCAAAGTTTGATGATTTTTCCAGAGAATGAATGGAGAGATCATCATATGAGGTAGCACAATCTGCAGATAAGAGAATACTGTTTTTCTTTCCATGATTGATATTAAGGGAGCTATCATGAGCCTTGATGATAATTCCCTTATTTGTTGCAGGTGGATTTTCATGGTAAACCTCCTCTGTATCAGTGTCTGAGTCTTCAATCACATCAACAACTTTTGAAGAAGATGGCCTATGATTTGTTTAAGTGGTTCCCTGGAAGACCACAATAGCCTTCCCCTTATCTAACTTTTCATTTTTATCCTTCCCCTTTTCTGTC
Organism: Cuscuta europaea; assembly: GCA_945859875.1. NCBI lineage: Eukaryota > Viridiplantae > Streptophyta > Magnoliopsida > Solanales > Convolvulaceae > Cuscuta > Cuscuta europaea. The sequence continues at coordinate 4,885,033 of CAMAPE010000028.1, forward strand.
TCTTTCCCAATCCCTACAGTCCCTGTTGTAATAGTCTTATTTAGCTGAGTATTTTGTGCTGCCTTGTGAACCCATTTGGGTTCTGAATAGACTGTAACCTCAGTCTGATTTTTGTTACCCCCATCCACTCTCTTTTTGGGACATTTATTGGATTCATGTCCCAAATGTAAACATGACAAACAGTAGAAAGGACGGTTTTCATAAGTAACTGATTGAGAGAAACCTGATTTCCCTGTTTGGATCCATACCTTACTGGGCATTTCCTTGGTGAGATCAAGCTCTACACAAACACGTGCAAGAGATGGTCTTGCCAACGTAGCAGTAGCAATATCAAGTTTAAGAGGCTTTCCAATTAAATTAGCAATCACAAATAATGCTCTTTTGTCATGAAGGTGTATTGGTAAACCTTCAAAAGGTAACCAAACTGGAACCACTGGTGATTCAACATTAGGTCTGAAATCTGGGGACCATTTGGTAACCCTCATAATATTACCATGGATATCCCAAGATTGGCGATTCCAACACCTTATATAATCCTCCTCTAGATCGAAACGGATTAAAACATGTTTTTGTTCGAGTAAACCCAAATGAAATCCACCCTTAAATCCTATAATCTCAAAAGATTTGCGTAGTACAGACATAGGAGGTCGACCTTTATAGAAATAACCTACCAACGATCGCTTGTGTTTATCGGCAAGAACTTGAATGTCTTCCTCAGAAAAAATCGCTGCAGGCATCCCCTTGTAGCGTATCGCCGAAGAGGCTGATAGAGTGGCATCTTCCTTATCTAATAGAACAGAAACAAACGAGCATTTTCCACCCGCCCAAGCATTCCCCAGCGGCGGCGGTTGAGCTGGCGACGGCGTCGCCGTCGTAGTTTTAGGGTTCCCAGAGCTCATCTCTCCATTCTCCTTTGTAAAACTCAGCTTTGTAAAACAAAGTTGGCCTCAGTAAAGCTCACTGTGTGTTTATCCATTCGGAGCGTATTATATCTCGTTGGAAAGATAGATCGGGGCTCGAAAGCTATTGTTCCAACTTCATTTACAATGCATTATTTAAAAGTTACAGATTAACCATATATTCACAAATGTTTTTGATTTCACTCTGAACTCGTGTAGAATGTGATGCGATCATATCTGGCTCTATTTTGTGCCGTTGAAAGCGTTTAATATCTCGTTGGAAAGATCTTACCGAGTTCTAAAACTTGTCTTCAGGCGCTGGTTTCAAAATATCAAGGGATGATTGCCTAATTACTAAAATACACTTTATTTACGCTAAAATTGCTCTATTTTCGCTGAAACCGCTAAATCATAGAGATAAGGCTAAGTATTTGTGACACTCATATTTTGTTGTGTGTTTATCCGTTTGGAGCGTAATATATCTCGTTGGAAAGATAGATCGGAGCTCTAAACCTATTGTTCCAAATGAATTTACAATGCATTAATTAAAAGTTACAGATTAACGATATATTCACAAATGTTTCTGATTTCACTCCGAACTCGTGTAGAATTTGATGCGATCATATCTTGCTCTATTTTGTATCGTTCAAAGCGTTTAATATCTCGTTGGAAATATCATACCGAGTTCTAAAACTTGTCTTCAGGCGCTGGTTTCAAAATATCAAGGGATGATTGCCTAATTACTAAAATACACTGTATTTACGCTAAAAGTGCTCTATTTTCGCTGAAAACGCTAAATCTTAGAGATAAGGTTAAGTATTTGTGACACTCATATCTTGCTGTGTGTTTATCCATTTGGAGCGTATTATATCTCGTTGGAAAGATAGATCGGGGCTCGAAAGATATTGTTCCAACTTCATTTACAATGCATTAATTAAAAGTTACAGATTAACCATATATTCACAAATGTTTCTGATTTCACTCTGAACTCGTGTAGAATTTGATGCGATCATATCTTGCTCTATTTTCTGCCGTTGAAAGCGTTTAATATCTCGTTGGAAAGATCTTAATGAGTTCTAAAACTTGTCTTCAGGCGCTGGTTTCAAAATATCAAGGGATGACTGCCTAATTATTAAAATACACTGTATTTACGCTAAAAGTGCTCTATTTTCGCTGAAAACGCTAAATCATAGAGATAAGGCTAAGTATTTGTGTCACTCATATCTTGCTGTGTGTTTACCGTTTGGATCGTATTATATCTCGTTGGAAAGATAGATCGGAGCTCTAAAGCTATTGTTCCAACTTCATTTACAATGCATTAATTAAAAGTTACAGATTAACCATATATTCACAAATGTTTCTGATTTCACTCCGAACTCGTGTAGAATTTGAGGCGATCACATCTTGCTCTATTTTGTGCCGTTGAAAGCGTTTAATATCTCGTTGGAAAGTTCTTACCGAGTTCTAAAACATGTCTTCAGGCAGTGGTTTACATATAAAGGGACGATTGCCTAATTACTAAAATAACTGTATTCACGCTAAAAGTGCTCTATTTTTGCTGAAAACGCTAAATCATAAAGATAAGGCTAAGTATTTATGACACCCATATCTTGCTGTGTGTTTATCCGTTTCGAGAGTATTTTATCTCGTTGGAAAGATAGATCGGAGATCTAAAGCTATTGTTCCAACTTCATTTACAATGCATTAATTAAAAGTTACAGATTAACCATATATTCAGAAATGTTTCTGATTTCACTCCGAACTCGTGTAAAATTAAATGCGATCATAAATTGCTCTATTTTGTGCTGTTGAAAGCGTTTAATATCTCGTTGAAAGATCTTACCGAGTTCTAAAACTTGTCTTCAGGCTCTGGTTTCAGAATATCAAGGGATGATTTCCTAAGTACTAAACTACACTGTATTTATGCTAAAAGTGCTCTATTTTCGCTGAAAACGCTAAATCATAGAGATAAGGCTAAGTATTTGTGACACTCAAATCTTGCTGTGGGTTTATCCGTTTGGAGCGTATTATATCTCTTTGGAAAGATAGATCGGAGCTCTAAAGATATTTTTCCAACTTCATTTACAATGCATTAATTAAAAGTTACGGATTAACCATATATTCACAAATGTTTCTGATTTCACACCGAACTCGTGTAGAATTTGATGCCATCATATCTTTCTCTATTTTGTGCCGTTGAAAGCGTTTAATATCTCGTTGGAAAGATATTTACGAGTTCTAAAATTTGCTTCAGGCTCCGGTTTCAAAATATCAAGGGATGCTTGCCTAATTACTAAAATACACTGTATTTACGCTAAAAGTGCTCTATTTTCGCTGAAAACGCTAAATCATAGAGATAAGGCTATGTATTTGTGACACTCATATCTAGCTGTGTGTTTGTCCGTTTGGAGCGTATTATATCTCGTTGGAAAGATCGATCGGAGCTCTAAAGCTATTGTTCCAACTTAATTTACAATGCATTAATTAAAAGTTACAGATTAACCATATATTGACAAATGTTTCTGATTTCACTCCGAACTGGTGTAGAATTTGATGCGATCATATCTTGCTCTATTTTGTGCCGTTGAAAGCGTTTAATATCTCGTTAGAAAGATATTATCGATTTCTAAAACATGTCTTCAGGCGCTGGTTTCAAAATATCAAGGGATGATTGCCTAATTTCAAAAATACACAGTACTTACGCTAAAAGTGCTCTATTTTCGCTGAAAACGCTAAATCATAGAGATAAGGCTAAGTATTTGTGACACTCATATCTTGCTGGGTGTTTATCCGTTTCGAGCGTATTATATCTCGTTGGAAATATAGATCAGATCTCTAAAGCTATTGTTCCAACTTAATTTACAATGCATTAATTAAAAGTTACAGATTAACCATATATTCACAAATGTTTCTGATTTCACTCCGAACTCGTGTAGAATTTGATTCGATCATATCTTGCTCTATTTTGTGCCGTTGAAAGCGTTTAATATCTCGTTGGAACGATCCTACCGAGTTCTAAAACTTGTCTTTTGGCGCTAGTTTCAAAATATCAAGGGATGATTGCCTAATTACTAAAATACACTGTATTTACGCTAAAGGTGCTCTGTTTTCGCTGAAAACGCTAAATCATAGAGATAAGGCTAAGTATGTGTGACACTCATATCTTGCTGTGTGCTGATCCATTTGGAGCGTAAAATATCTCGTTGGAAAGATAGATCGGAGATCTAAAGCTATTGTTCCAACTTCATTTACAATGCATTAATTAAAAGTTACAGATTAACCATATATTCACAAATGTTTCTGATTTCACTCCGAACTCGTGTAGAATTTGATGCGATCATATCTTGCTCTATTTTGTGCCGTTGAAAGCGTTTAATATCTCGTTGGAACGATCTTACCGAGTTCTAAAACTTGTCTTTTGGCGCTGGTTTCAAAATATCAAGGGATGATTGCCTAATTACTAAAATACACTGTATTTACGCTAAGAGTGCTCTATTTTCGCTGAAAACGCTAAATCATAGAGATAAGGCCAAGTATTTGTGACACTCGTATCCTGCTGTGTGTTTATCCGTTTTGGGCGTTTTATATCTCGTTGGAAAGATAGATCGGAGCTGCAAAGCTATTGTTCCAACTTAATTTACAATGAATTAATTAAAAGTTACAGATTAACCATATATTCACAAATGTTTCTGATTTCACTCCGAACTCGTGTAGAATTTGATGCGATCATATCTTGCTCTATTCTGTGCCGCTGAAAGTGTTTAATATCTCGTTGGAAAGATCATACCGAGTTCTAGAACTTGTCTTCAGGCGCTGGTTTCAAAATATCAAGGGATGATTTCCTAATAACTAAAATGAACTGTATTTACGCTAAAAGTGCTCTATTTTCGCTGAAAACGCTAAATCATAGAGATAAGGCTAAGTAGTTGTGTCACTCATATCTTGCTGTGTGTTTATCCGTTTGGATCGTATTATATCTCGTTGGAAAGATAGATCGGAGCTCTAAAGCTATTTTTCCAACTTCATTTACAATGCAGTAATTAAAAGTTACAGATTAACCATATTTTCACAAATGTTTCTGATTTCACTCCGAACTCGTGTAGAATTTGAGGCGATCACATCTTGCTCTATTTTGTGCCGTTGAAAGCGTTTAATATCTCGTTGGAAAGTTCTTGCCGAGTTCTAAAACATGTCTTCAGGCGCTGGTTTCAACATATCAAGGGACGATTGCCTAATTACTAAAATACACTGTATTTACGCTAAAAGTGCTCTATTTTTGCTGAAAACGCTAAATCATAAAGATAAGGCTAAGTATTTATGACACTCATATCTTGCTGTGTGTTTATCCGTTTCGAGCGTATTATATCGCGTTGGAAAGATAGATCGAAGCTCTAAAGCTATTGTTCCAACTTCATTTACAATGCATTAATTAAAAGTTACAGATTAACCATATATTCACAAATGTTTCTGATTTCACTCCGAATTTGTGTAAAAATAAATGTGATCATATCTTGCTCTATTTTGTGCCGTTGAAAGCGGTTAATATCTCGTTGGAACGATCTTACCGATTTCTAAAACTTGTCTTTTGGCGCTGGTTTCAAAATATCAAGGGATGATCGCCTAATTACTAAAATACACTGTATTTACGCTAAGAGTTCTCTATTTTCGCTGAAAACGCTAAATCATAGAGATAAGGCTAAGTATTTGTGACACTCATATCCTGCTGTGTGTTTATCCGTTTTGGGCGTTTTATATCTCGTTGGAAAGATAGATCGGAGCTGTAAAGCTATTGTTCCAACTTCATTTACAATGAATTAATTAAAAGTTACAGATTAACCATATATTCACAAATGTTTCTGATTTCACTCCGAACTCGTGTAGAATTTGATGCGATCATATCTTGCTCTATTTTGTGCCCTCGAAAGTGTTTAATATCTCGCTGGAAAGATCTTACCGAGTTCTAGAACTTGTCTTCAGGCGCTGGTTTCAAAATATCAAGGGATGATTGCCTAATTACTAAAATGCACTGTATTTACGCTAAAGGTGCTCTATTTTCGCTGAAAACGCTAAATCCTAGAGATAAGGCTAAGTATTTGTGTCACTCATATCTTGCTGTGTGTTTATCCGTTTGGATCGTATTATATCTCGTTGGAAAGATAGATCGGAGCTCTAAAGCTATTGTTCCAACTTAATTTACAATGCATTAATTAAAAGTTACAGATTAACCATATATTGACAAATGTTTCTGATTTCACTCCGAACTGGTGTAGAATTTGATGCGATCATATCTTGCTCTATTTTGTGCCGTTGAAAGCGTTTAATATCTCGTTAGAAAGATATTATCTAGTTCTAAAACATGTCTTCAGGCGATGGTTTCAAAATATCAAGGGATGATTGCCTAATTTAAAAAATACACAGTATTTACGCTAAAAGTGCTCTATTGTCGCTGAAAACGCTAAATCATAGAGATTAGGCTAAGTATTTGTGACACTCATATCTTGATGGGTGTTTATCCGTTTCGAGCGTATTATATCTCGTTGGAAATATAGATCAGAGCTCTAAAGCTATTGTTCCAACTTAATTTACAATTCATTAATTAAAAGTTACAGATTAACCATGTATTCACAAAGGTTTCTGATTTCACTCCGAACTCGTGTAGAATTTGATGCGATCATATCTTGCTCTATTTTATGCCGTGGAAAGCGTTTAATATCTCGTTGGAACGATCTTACCGAGTTCTACAAATTGTCTTTTGGCGCTGGTTTCAAAATATCAAGGTATGATTGATTGCCTAATTACTAAAATACACTGTATTTACGCTAAAAGTGCTCTATTTTCGCTGAAAACGCTAAATCATAGAGATAAGGCTAAGTATATGTGACACTCAGATCTTCCTGTGTGTTGATCCATTTGGAGCGTATTATATCTCGTTCGAAAGATAGATCGGAGCTCTAAAGCTATTGTTCCAACTTAATTTACAATGCATTAATTAAAAGTTACAGATTAACCATATATTCAAAAATGTTTCTGATTTCACTCTGAACTCGTGTAGAATATGATGCGATCATATCTTGCTCTATTTTGTGCCGTTGAAAGCGTTTATTATCTCGTTGGAGAGATGTTACCGAGTTCTAAAACTTGTCTTCAGGCGCTGGTTTCAAAATATCAAGGGATGATTGCCTAATTACTAAAATACACTGTATTTACGCTAAAAGTGCTCTATTGTCGCTGAAAACGCTGAATCATAGAGATAAGGCTAAGTATTTGTGACACTCAAATCTTGCTGTGTGTTTATCCGTTGAGAGCGTATTATATCTCGTTGGAAAGATAGATCGGAGCTCTAAAGCTATTGTTCCAACTTCATTTACAATGCATTAATTAAAAGTTACAGATTAACCATATATTACCAAATGTTTCTGATTTCACTTCGAACTCGTGTAGAATGTGATGCGATCATATCTTGCTCTATTTTGTGCCGTTGAAAGCGTTTAATGTCTCGTTGGAAAGATCTTACCGAGTTCTAAAACTTGTATTGAGTCTCTGGTTTCAGAATATCAAGGGATGATTGCCTAATTACTAAAATACACTGTATTTACGCTAAAAGTGCTCTATTTTCGCTGAAAACGCTAAATCATAGAGATAAGGCTAAGTATTTGTGACACTCATATCTTGCTGTGTGTTTATCCGTTTGGAGAGTATTATATCTCGTTGGAAAGATAGATTGGAGCTCTAAAGCTATTGTTCCAACTTCATTTACAATGCATTAATTAAAAGTTACAGATTAACCATATATTCACAAATGTTTCTGATTTTACTCCGAACTCGTGTAGAATTTGATGCGATCATATCTTGCTCTATTTTGTGCCGTTGAAAGCGTTTTAAATCTCGTTGGAAACATCTTTCCGAGTTCTAAAACTTGTCTTCAGGCGCTGGTTTCAAAATATCAAGGGATGATTGCCAAATTACTAAAATACACTGTATTTACGCTAAACGTGCTCTATTTTCGCTGAAAACGCTAAATCATAGAGATAAGGCTAAGTATTTGTGACACTCATATCTTGCTGTGTGTTTATCCGTTTGGAGCGTATTATATCTCGTTGGAAAGATAGATCGGAGCTCTAAAGCTATTGTTCCAACTAAATTTACAATTCATTAATTAAAAGTTACAGATTAACCATATATTCACAAATGTTTCTGATTTCACTCCGAACTCGTGTAGAATTTGATTCGATCATATCTTGCTCTATTTTGTGCCGTTGAAAGCGTTTAATATTTCGTTGGAAAGCTCTTACCGAGTTCTAAAAATTGTCCTTAGGTTCGGGTTACAAAATATCGAGGTATGATTGCTTAATTACTAAAATACACTGTATTTACGCTAAAAGTACTCTATTTTCGCTGAAAACGCAAAATCTTAGAGATAAGGCTAAGTATTTGTGACACTCATATCTTGCTGTGTGTTTATCCGTTTCGAGCGTATTATATCTCGTTGGAAAGATAGATCGGAGCTCTAAAGCTATTGTTCCAACTTAATTTACAATGCATTAATTAAAAGTTACAGATTAACCATATATTCACAAATGTTTCTGTTTTCACTCCGAACTCGTTTAGAATTTGATGCGATCATATCTTGCTCTATTTTGTGCCGTTGAAAGCGTTTAATATCTCGTTTGAAAGATCTTACCGATTTCTAAAACTTGTTGTCAGGCGCTTGTTTCAAATAATCTAGGGATGATTGCCTAATTACTAAAATACACTGTATTGACGCTAAAAGTGCTCTATTTTCGCTGAAAACGCTAAATCCTAGAGATAAGGCTAAGTATTTGTGACACTCATATCCTGCTGTGTGTTTATCCGTTTGGAGCGTATTATATCTCGTTGGGAAGATTGATCGGAGCTTTAAAGTTATTGTTCCATATTCATTTACAATGCATTAATTAAAAGTTACAGATTAACGATATATTCACAAATGTTTCTGATTTCACTTCGAACTCGTGTAGAATTTGATGCGTTCATATCTTGCTCTATTTTGTGCCGTTGAAAGCGTTTAATATCACGTTGGAAATATCATACCGAGTTCTAAAACTTGTCTTCAGGCGCTGGTTTCAAAATATCAATGGATGATTGCCTAATTACTAAAATACACTGTATTTACGCTAAAAGTGCTCTATTTTCGCTGAAAACGCTAATTCATAGAGATGAGGCTAAGTATTTGTAACACTCATATCTTGCTGTGTGTTTATCGATTTGGAGCGTATTATATCTCGTTAGAATGATAGATCGGAGCTCTAAAGCTATTGTTCCAACTTCATGTACAATGCATTAATTAAAAGTTACAGATTAACCATATATTCACAAATGTTTCTGATTTCACTCCGAACTCGTGTAGAATTTGATGTGATCATATCTTGCTCTATTTTGTGCTGTTGAAAGCGTTTAATATCTCGTTAGAAAGATCTTAGTGAGTTCTAAAACTTGTCTTCAGGCGCTGGTTTCAAATTGTTTTGGATAAAATGTAAATGTATATATATCCAGAAAAATAGCATAGTACAATGCATCAAGCATACAATCAAGGTGCATATCCCGATACACGGAATATCACAAAATCAAGCCTCAAGTGCTCACACGCCCACAAAATGGGCTCAAAAACTAAAAACAATCTTACAAAAGACAACCTCAACAATAATTAGGTATTCCTTACTTAACATCCAAAGAATGCCCGGAAAGGAGTAGTGAACTTTGAGTCAAAGCACACTTCCCCTTTTTTCTTAGTAACTCCCGGTATGGCCTCAAGACATTTGGCGGTAAACGTTAGGCCCGTTTTGTCCAAATCATCCGTAAGTCGCAGTGAGGTATCAACTCTCATTACGCTAGCATGCACAAATCTAAACGGTTTGACAAATAGCTTGAATGTCTTACCATTTAGTACCTCACATTTGATGACCACATCTTGTTGATGTAAGTCATTTTCTTTAGTAACTACCCTCTCAATTTCTTCCAAATTGGCCACATGATCCTCATTTGAGTTTTTCTTTGAAGAAATAGCCTTTTTTTCAACTTCGGAGGGCCCTTTGACTCGCGGCGTGGCCCCGGCAGAAACTGCAGAAGCCTGAGTAACCGTCTGCTTTTTGGACCCGGTCGGGTTAGGGGAACACCCGGTCGGGTTTCCTCTCAAAACATCCTTTTTACCTTGTGACCCGGTCGGGTAAGGAGGAGATCCGGTCGGGTCTACCTCCAGGGCAGCTTCTGGCCGGTCAGTGACAGATTCAGCTACAACAATTTCAGCCCCTACCACATCAACTTTTTCCTTCTCCTTGTTTGCCCCAACCCCAGATTTAGATAGCTTCTTACAAATAAATGGGTGATGCCCAAATTCTTTTCAATAAAAACAATAACTAGGAAAAGTTTCACACACCACACTTTGCTTGATTACCTTTTGTGAAGGTAGCCGTATTGGAAACGAGAGTGGTGGTGGCTTCGAGATGTCAACCTCTATCAACACTCTAGCATAATCATTGTTGATCCTTTCTTGAGTGATTTTATCCGTAGTGATTGGGACCCCAACCATGGAAGCTACCTCACTCATGGCCTCATCATTCCATAGTTGCATAGGTAAATCATGGAACTTAACCCATATTGGAACTTTTAGAAATTCTTCATCTTCAAACGAAAAATTTTCCGAAAGTTCTTTGAGCATTAGGATTTTTCCAAACACGGTGTAAGGTCCCCCATGTACCACCTTAGCTCTATCCTCCTAAGTTTGAAACTTAAAGATCATCCAGCCCTTTTTGTGGGATCTCACAAGACATTTAACACCCCATGTAGCTTTAAGATCATGAACCGCTTTGAGTCCGGGGAAATTTCCGGCGAAGTGTCCAACTAGGCAATATCCCCACATTTCCACCATGGAAGGTAAAACGCGATTACCAAAGTCCAAAGTTTCACCTTTAGGAGGCACATACCTCAATTTAATACCATGCCTTGGATCACGGTTGTCTTTAAACAGAGCATTCCAAGGTGTAGAAGGTGCTGCCTTTACTGCCAAGAGTTCATTCTGTTCAGCCAAAGGTGTGGAATCACCTATATTCCCAGCATTAACTACTGCCTTTGTAGTACCTCCCCCTTTAGGCACATCAGTAGCAGCAGTTAGAGGTTTAGCAACACACTTTACCTTCTCCATATCAGTCCCAGGAGGTTGAATATCAATAGCCGCAGGTAATTCAGCAGTTACTTGGCGCTTTTGAGCAGGTAGTTCGGCAGCTGCAATTCGTTTCTTGGTGTTCTTTTCAGGTAAAGCCGGAAACTCGACATCACAGTCCTGTAACACAGAAAAAGAAGACCTGGTAAGCCTCGCCTTTGAGGCTTCCTCAGAGCCCTGTTTCTTCCTCGAAGGCATGGAGCGTGAACAGTAAAATTGCAGACCGTTTCGCTATCAACCTCCCTTTAAAACCAAAACTAAGTTCGGAAATAGATACATGAGCAAGTTCCGAGTCAGAAACCACACAAATAAACTTCGATTCAGACACAATCAAAGAAAAATCTTAGGTCAAAAACAGCGCACGCACAGTAATTCAACATCTCGTTTCTTGGTCTCTAGCTGTCATATCTCGATTAAATCCAAATCCGAGCTCAGATATGGTTATAGGAGATAATTCCGGTCAAGAAACACGAACCAAAACAGATTATACCTCACACGGCCAAGCAACGCGATGAATTCATTGGCGCAAAAGAGCTAAGAGGGAAAATTCCCAGGAGAGAGACTCTCAACTTTTGCTTCAGGCGCTTCATGCAATTCACAGGCGCTGGTTTCAAAATATCAAGGGATGATTGCCTAATTACTAAAATACACTTTATTTACGCTAAAAGTGCTCTATTTTCGCTGAAAACGCTAAATCTTAGAGATAAGGCTAAGTATTTGTGTCACTCATATCTTGCTGTGTGTTTATCCGTTTGGATCGTATTATATCTCGTTGGAAAGATAGATCGGAGCTCTAAAGCTATTGTTCCAACTTCATTTACAATTCATTAATTAAAAGTTACAGATTAACCATATATTCACAAATGTTTCTGATTTCACTCCGAACTCGTGTAGAATTTGAGGCGATCACATCTTGCTCTATTTTGTGCCGTTGAAAGCGTTTAATATCTCGTTGGAAAGATCTTACCGAGTTCTAAAACTTATCTTCAGTCGCCGGTTTCACAATATCAAGGGATGATTGCCTAATTACTAAAATACACTTTATTTACTCTAAAAGTGCTCTATTTTCGCTGAAAACGCTAAATCATAGAGATAAGGCTAAGTATTTGTGACACTCATATCTTGTTATGTGTTTATACGTTTGGAGCATAATATATCTCGTTGGAAAGATTGATCAGAGCTCTAAAACTATTGTTCCAACTTCATTTACAATGCATTAATTAAAATTTATAGAATAACCATATATTCACAAATGTTTCTGATTTCACTCTGAACTCGTGTAGAATTTGATGCGGTCATATCTTGCTCTATTTTGTGCCGTTGAAAGCGTTTAGTATCTTGTTGGAAAGATCTTACTGAGTTCTAAAACTTGTCGTCAGGCGCTGGTTTCAAAATATCAAGGGATAATTGCCTAATTGTTATTATTATTATTATTATAATAATAATAATAATAATAATAATTATTATTATTATTATTATTAATATTATTATTATTATTATTATTATTATTATTATTGTTATTATCATTATTGTTATTATTATCATTGTTATTATTATCATTGTTATTATTATCATTGTTATTATTATCATTGTTATTATTATCATTGTTATTATTATCATTGTTATTATTATCATTGTTATTATTATCGTTATTATTATTATCATTATTATTATCATCATTATTATTATCATTATTATTATTATCATTATTATTATTATCATCATCATCATCATTATTATTATTATTTATTATTATTATTATTATTATTATTATTATAATTATTTTTATTATTAATATTATTATTATTATTATTATTCATATTATTATTATTACTAATATTATTATTATTATTACTATTATTATTATTATTGTTATTATTATTACTATTATTATTACTATTATTATTATTACTATTATTATTACTATTATTATTATTATTGCTATTATTATTATTATTATCAATATTACTATTATTATTATTATTAGGGTATTATTGTTATTGTTATTTTATTATTATTATTATTATTATTATTATTATTATTATTATTATTATTATTATTATTATTATTATTATTATTATTATTATTATTATCACAAATGTTTCTGATTTCACTCTGAACTCGTGTAGAATTTGATGCGATCATATCTTGCCCTATTTTGTGTCGTTTAAATTGTTTAATATCTCGTTGGAAATATCTTACCGAGTTTTAAAACTTGTTTTCAGGCGCTGGTTTCAAAATATCAGGGATGATTGCCTAATTACTAAAATACACTGTATTTACGCTAAAGGTGCTCTGTTTTCGCTGAAAACGCTAAATCATAGGGATACGGCTAAGGATTTGTGACACTCATATCTTGGTGTGTGTTTACCTGTTTGGAGCGAATTATATCTCGTTGGAAAGATAGATCGGAGCTCTAAAGCTATTGTTCCAACTTCATTTACAATGCATTAATTAAATGTTACAGATTAACGATATATTCACAAATGTTTCTGATTTCACTCTGAACTCGTGTAGAATTTGATGCGATCATATCTTGCTCTATTTTGTGCCGTTCAAAGCGTTTAATATCTCGTTGGAAATATCATACCGAGTTCTAAAACTTGTCTTCAGGCGTTGGTTTCAAAATATCAATGGATCATTGCCTAATTACTAAAATACACTGTATTTACGCTAAAAGTGCTCTATTTTCACTGAAAATGCTAAATCATGGAGATAAGGCTAAGTATTTGTGACACTCATATCTTGCTGTGTGTTTATCCATTTGGAGCGTATTATATCTCGTTGGAAAGATAGATCGGGGCTCGAAAGTTATTGTTCCAACTTCATTTACAATGCATTATTTAAAAGTTACAGATTAACCATATATTCACAAATGTTTTTGATTTCACTATGAACTCGTGTAGAATTTGATGCGATCATATCTGTCTCTATTTTGTGCCGTTGAAAGCGTTTAATATCTCGTTGGAAAGATCTTACCGAGTTCTAAACCTTGTCTTCAGGCGCTGGTTTCAAAATATCAAGGGATGATTGCCTAATTACTAAAATACACTTTATTTACGCTAAAAGTGCTCTATTTTCGCTGAAAACGCTAAATCATAGAGATAAGGCTAAGTATTTGTGACACTCATATTATGTTGTGTGTTTATCCGTTTGGAGCGTAATATATCTCGTTGGAAAGATAGATCGGAGCTCTAAAACTATTGTTCCAACTTCATTTACAATGCATTAATTAAAAGTTACAGATTAACGATATGTTCACAAATGTTTCTGATTTCACTCCGAACTCGTGTAGAATTTGATGCGATCATATCTTGCTCTATTTTGTGCCGCTCAAAGCGTTTAATATCTCGTTGGAAATATCATACCGAGTTCTAAAACTTGTCTTCAGGCGCTGGTTTCAAAATATCAAGGGATGATTGCCTAATTACTAAAATACACTGTATTCACGCTAAAAGTGCTCTATTTTTGCTGAAAACGCTAAATCATAAAGATAAGGCTAAGTATTTATGACACTCATATCTTGCTGTGTGTTTATCCGTTTCGAGCGTATTATATCTCGTTGGAAAGATAGATCGGAGCTCTAAAGCTATTGTTCCAACTTCATTTACAATGCATTAATTAAAAGTTACAGATTAACCATATATTCACAAATGTTTCTGATTTCACTCCGAACTCGTGTAAAATTAAATGCGATCATAAATTGCTCTATTTTGTGCTGTTGAAAGCGTTTAATATCTCGTTGAAAGATCTTACCGAGTTCTAAAACTTGTCTTCAGGCTCTGGTTTCAGAATATCAAGGGATGATTGCCTAATTACTAAAATACACTGTATTTACGCTAAAAGTGCTCTATTTTCGCTGAAAACGCTAAATCATAGAGATAAAGCTAAGTATTTGTGACACTCAAATCTTGCTGTGGGTTTATCCGTTTGGAGCGTATTATATCTCTTTGGAAAGATAGATCGGAGCTCTAAATATATTTTTCCAACTTAATTTACAATGCATTAATTAAAAGTTACGGATTAACCATATATTCACAAATGTTTCTGATTTCACATCGAACTCGTGTAGAATTTAATGCGATCATATCTTTCTCTATTTTGTGCCGTTGAAAGCGTTTAATATCTCGTTGGAAAGTGCTTACCGAGTTCTAAAACATGTCTTTAGGCTCCGGTTTCAAAATATCAAGGGATGATTGCCTAATTACTAAAATACACTGTATTTACGCTAAACGTGCTCTATTTTCGATGAAAACGCTAAATCATAGAGATAAGGCTATGTATTTGTGACACTCATATCTAGTTGTGTGTTTGTCCGTTTGGAGCGTATTATATCTCGTTGGAAAGATAGATCGGAGCTCTAAAGCTATTGTTCCAACTTAATTTACAATGCATTAATTAAAAGTTACAGACTAACCATATATTGACAAATGTTTCTGATTTCACTCCGAACTGGTGTGGAATTTGATGCGATCATATCTTGCTCTATTTTGTGCCGTTGAAAGCGTTTAATATCTCGTTAGAAAGATATTATCGAGTTCTAAAACCTGTCTTCAGCCGCTGGTTTCAAAATATCAAGGGATGATTGCCTAATTTCAAAAATACACAGTACTTACGCTAAAAGTGCTCTATTTTCGCTGAAAACGCTAAATCATAGAGATAAGGCTAAGTATTTGGGACACTCATATCTTGCTGTGTGTTTATCCGTTTCGAGCGTTGTATATCTCGTTGGAAATATAGATCAGAGCTATAAAGCTATTGTTCCAACTTAATTTACAATGCATTAATTAAAAGTTACAGATTAACCATATATTCACAAATGTTTCTGATTTCACTCCGAACTCGTGTAGGATATGATGCGATCATATCTTGCTCTATTTTGTGCCGTTGAAAGTGTTTAATATCTCGTTGGAAAGCTCTTACCGATTTCTAAAACATGTCTTCAGGCGCTGGTTTCAAAATATCAAGGGATGATTGCCTAATTACTAAAATACACTGTATATACGCTAAAAGTGCTCTATTTTCGCTTAAAACGCTAAATCATAGAGATAAGGCTAAGTATTTGTGACACTCATATCTTGCTGTGTGTTTATTCGTTTTGAGCGTATTATATCTCGTTGGAAAGATAGATCGGAGATCTAAAGCTATTGTTCCAACTTCATTTACAATGCATTAATTAAAAGTTACAGATTAACCATATATTCACAAATGTTTCTGATTTCACTCCGAACTCGTGTGGAAATTGATGCGATCATATCTTGCTCTATTTTGTGCCGTTGAAAGCGTTTAATATCTCGTTGGAAAGATCTTAGCGAGTTGTAAAACTTGTCTTCAGGCGCTGGTTTAAAAATATCAAGGGATGATTTCCTAATTACTAAAATACACTGTATTTTCGCTAAAAGTGCTCTATTTTCGCTGAAATGCTAAATCATAGAGATAAGGCTAAGGATTTGTGACACTCATATCTTGCTGTGTGTTTATCCGTTTCGAGCGTATTATATCTCGTTGGAAATATAGATCGGAGCTCTAAAGCTATTGTTCTAACTTCATTTACAATGCATTAATTAAAACTTACAGATTAACCAGATATTCACAAATGTTTCTGATTTCACTCCGAACTCGTGTAGAATTTGATGCAATCGTATCTTGCTCTATTTTGTGCCGTTGAAAGCGTTTAATATCTCGTTGGAACGATCTTACCGAGTTCTAAAACTTGTCTTTTGGCACTGGTTTCAAAATATCAAGGGATGATTGCCTAATTACTAAATTGCACTGTATTTACGCTAAAAGTGCTCTATTTTCGCTGAAAACGCTAAATCATAGAGATAAGCCAAAGTATTTGTAACACTCATATATTGCTGTGTGTTTATCCATTTGGAGCGTATTATATCTCGTTGGAAAGATAGATCGGGGCTCTAAAGCTAGTTTCCAACTTCATTTACAATGGATTAAATAAAAGTTACAGATTAACCATATATTCCCAAATGTTTCTGATTTCACTCCGAACTGGTGTAGAATATGATGCGATCATATCTTGCTCTATTTTGTGCCGTTGTAAGCGTTTATTATCTCGTTGGAGAGATGTTACCGAGTTCTAAAACTTGTCTTCAGGCGCTGGTTTCAAAATATCAAGGGATGATTGCGTAATTACTAAAATACACTGTATTTACACTAAAAGTGCTCTATTTTCGCTGAAAACGCTGAATCATAGAGTAAGGCTAAGTATTTGTGACACTCATATCTTGCTGTGTGTTTATCTGTTGGGAGCGTATTATATCTCGTTGGAAAGATAGATCGGAGCTCTAAAGCTATTGTTCCAACTTCATTTACAATGCATTAATTAAAAGTTACAGATTAACCATATATTCCCAAAT
>CAMAPE010000028.1:4907500-4915000 GCA_945859875.1 Cuscuta europaea
TTACTAAAATACACTGTATTTACGCTAAAAGTGCTCTATTTTCGCTGAAAACGCTAAATCTTAGAGATAAGGCTAGGTATTTGTGACACTCATATCTTGCTGTGTGTTTATCCATTTGGAGCGTATTATATCTCGTTGGAAAGATAGATCGGGGCTCGAAAGCTATTGTTCCAACTTCATTTACAATGCATTAATTAAAAGTTACAGATTAACCATATATTCACAAATGTTTCTAATTTCACTCTGAACTCGTGTAGAATTTGATGCGATCATATCTTGCTCTATTTTGTGCCGTTGAAATCGTTTAATATCTAGTTGGAAAGATCTTAATGAGTTCTAAAACTTGTCTTCAGGCGCTGGTTTCAAAAAATCAAGGGATGACTGCCTAATTACTAAAATTCACTGTATTTACGCTAAAAGTGCTCTATTTTCTCTGAAAACGGTAAATCATAGAGATAAGGCTAAGTATTTGTGACACTCATATCTTGCTGTGTGTTTATCCCTTTGGAGCTTATTATATCTCGTTGGAAAGATAGATCGGAGCTCTAAAGCTATTGTTCCAACTTCATTTACAATGCATTAATTAAAAGTTACAGATTAACCATATATTCACAAATGTTTCTGATTTCACTCCGAAGTCGTGTTGAATTTTATACGATCATATCATGCTCTAATTTGTGCCATTGAAACCCTTTAATATCTCGTTGGAAAGATCTTACCGAGTTCTAAAATTTGTCTTCAGGCGCTGGTTTCAAAATATCAAGGGATGATTGCCTAATTTCAAAAATACACAGTATTTACGCTAAAAGTGCTCTATTTTCTCTGAAAACGCTAAATCTTAGAGATAAGGCTAAGTATTTGTGACACTCATATCTTGCTGTGTGTTTATCCATTTGGATCATATTATATCTCGTTGGAAAGATAGATCGGGGATCGAAAGCTATTGTTCCAACTTCATTTACAATGCATTAATTAAAAGTTACAGATTAACCATATATTCACAAATGTTTCTGATTTCACTCTGAACTCGTGTAGAATTTTATGCGACCATATCTTGCTCTATTTTGTGCCTTTGAAAGCGTTTATCATCTCGTTGGAAAGCTCTTAATGAGTTATAAAACTTGTCTTCAGGCGCTGGTTTAAAAATATCAAGGGATGACTGCCTAATTACTAAAATACACTGAATTTACGCTAAAAGTGCTCTATTTTCCCTGAAAACGCTAAATCATAGAGATAAGGCTAAGTATTTGTGACACTCATATCTTGTTGTGTGTTTATCCGTTTGGAGCGTATTATATCTCGTGGGAAATATATATCGGAGCTCTAAAGATATTGTTCCAACTTCATTTACAATGCATTAATTAAAAGTTACAGATTAACTATATATTCACAAATGTTTCTGATTTCACTCCGAAGTCGTGTAGAATTTTATACGATCATATCTTGCTCTAATTTGTGCCGTTGAAAGCCTTTAATATCTCGTTGGAAAGATCTTACCGAGTTCTAAATTTTGTCTTCCGGCGCTGGTTTCAAAATATCAAGGGATGATTGCCGAATTTCAAAAATACACAGTATTTACGCTAAAAATGCTCTATTTTCGCTGAAAACGCTAAATCATATAGATAAGGCTAAGTATTTGTGACACTCATATCTTGCTGTGTGTTTATCCGTTTCGAGCGTATTATATGTAACACCCCGGCCCCACAAACCACCACGAGCCTTTACCGCGCACTTTGTCCTCACTCATGCGCGCCCTGAGAAACTTCCCAGGGGGTCACCCATCCCAAGACTACTCCCGTGCAAGCACGCTTAACTTTGGAGTTCTTGGGTGATGAGCTCCCTTAAAAGGAGATGCATCTCTATTTGTATGAGTAGTACTATTAATCCTCTTATATTAATCTCGGGTATTACAATCACCCCCACTTAGGATCGCAACGTCCTCGTTGCGCCCTTAACAATCTCAATCAAACCCCAGAATCTTGCCCCGCTAAATGCCCGCCCGATATCTAACAGGTCAGTACACTGTCGCAGGGTTGCTCTGATACGAATTTGTAACACCCCCAAATTTCCCACCCAAAACAATGATATATTTAAAATAAATACTTTATTCATTCATCAAAGAGTTGAAGAAATACAGCGGAAGTCTAAAAGGGAAATGAGTGTTACCGCCACATTCGGTCATCTCTTAACCGAATGCACAGGCAACTCAAATTAAAACAATAAAAACTAATGTAATAATAAGTAAATGTTAATTTCATGACTAGATTAAACTAAGGCATCTTCTAATTTGCACTCAAGCTCGAGCAATCCATCAATCCACATAGGCGTCCAACTCATCACCTGATAAAATTTAAGGGAGAAGAGAGAGACAAGAGAAATAACAAAAATTAGCTTTAGAGCTAAGTAAGTTACAGACGGCCACCCCGAACAAGTGCCGGTACCACAACTGCTCTGTTGGAAACGAAACGACTACCTTAAGTGTGCACACCCCCTGAAAGGGATTCCAAGCCCTCCGAGTAGTAAGTCATCCCGAGTGGTCGGAACCCAACCACTTCAATTCTAAAATGCTTGAATGATTAGGGACTACTACTATAACTTCTTCTTAAAAGGGATCATAGATCCAAATCTTACTTAAAAGGGATCATAGATCCAAATCTTACTTGAAACTTAAACTGTACTTCTTAGTAGTAGTAGCTCTAATCACCCTCCACATTTATCCGGATGTGGAAAAACCGACACCTCAGATTACTCCCGAGATGCTCACTTCTTATGAAAATGTAAATTTTATCTTCGCTTAATAATACTTCAAAAATACTTCTTAATTTCTCAAAAAAAATCTCGAAGGTATATAAAATATTTAATACCCCAAAAAGTACTTAATTTATATTTCTCAACTACCATATAATATCTCCTCAAAATCACATACACATAATTCAAAATTCACACTTAATCACATAATGCATAATAAGCATATAATACGAGGAAACAATTTTGGATTGGCAGAGAAACTTACCTCAAATCCCATGTACTCTAGAAATATTCTTCTACCTTGCTCTTCACTCAATTCACCTTCTAAAATATTGGAATTGTAAAATCAATATTTTATCAACTTATAGTTAAAATCCTCTACCCTTTATTTGTAGACTTGCCCCTCTTGTGATTTTACTGTTTCTATAATAATAATCCTATTAAGCCATTTTATTTCTATATTAAAATCTATCCAACTTATTACTTAAATGGTATGGAGTATTTCATTCGGCCAGCCCAAATCAAAAAGGCCTCAATTATAAACTAGAATCCAGCGGCCCAAAGTTAAACGTAATATGGAGCAGAGGGTACGTACATGCACAGGGGTCATCTTCCCCGGCAGTTTCGGCGACACAGATGGAAACGGTTGATCCCAGGCGGCCCTCATTCCGGCGGCGGTGGTTCTTCCAGCGTGCGATCGGGACGGAGGATCATTTTGCAGCTTGGCATGGTGTTTACTTCTCTGGCGATGATAACGGCACTCGGGGCGGCACTCGACACCCCCTCCTCCGGAGGGAAGACGTACGAAAATCTCCCTCGAGGTTTGTGGGTTCCGGCAGTCCAGTCTGGCGACGTACAGGTGAACCAATCCGATGTACTATTGGGTCTTCTTCTCTAGCGAACCTGGGACACCAACTCCGGCGGTCTGCAACGGCACTCCGGCGTGAACCAATCCGGCGAGCATGGCTACGGTGGCAGCAACTCTGGCCTCTTCTTCCGTCGGTGTCCGGCGCGAACCAGTCCGGCGAGCATGGCTACGGTTCTCCGGCGTCCTCCCTTCTCCTTGACCGGCGTCGCCGTGGTCTTCTCCGACGTAGCAGCTTCTCCGGTTGCAGCAAAATCCGGCGAAACTTCTCCTCCTGTCGTCCACCACACGCAGGGGTTTCAGCTTGTATTTTACTGTTGCGGCTACAGGCTCTCCATCGATCGTACCATGTATATATATAAATATACACGCATGCCGAGTTTCACAGGCTTAGGGTTTTAGGGTTCGAAGGTATATATTATTACGTAGTTATGTAGGAGTATAATACTATATTATTACGTAGTTACGTAGTTACGTAGTATAATAGTAGTATAATACGTACGTAGGTAATTTTAGTTTAATTATATTACTACGTATAACGTATGTAGGTTATAAGTGTACTTATATTATACGTATTAGGAGTATTTTAGTTTGTACTTTGTACACTAAACAACTTAAAATATTTTTATAAAATAATTTTATACGAAAACGTTACTTTTATTATCGGATCATTTTTATCTGATTAAAAGTCGTAAACTTGGAAATTTTCTGTCTGGTTCACCTGTTTACTAAAATCCTGTTCTTATTACTGGAATATTTTTATCTGACTAAAACATCATAAATTTTGAAATTTTTATCTGATTGGCACGTTACCACTGTTGAATTTTGTCTGACTCAATTCATAATTAAAATGTTATTTTCGTAATATTTTATCTGATTAAAAATTATTATTATTTTTATTTAAATTTTTGAAGTGTCACATTCTACCCTCCTTAAAAGATGTTTCGTCCCGAAACATTAACTAAATCTAAATACTCAAATTCTTAAGTATTACATTCTACCCCCCTTAAAGAGAGGTTACGTCCTCGTAACTAATATTTTACCTTAGTCGAATAACTCTGGATAACGTTTGCGCATATCCTCTTCAGTCTCCCATGTGGCATTTTCGGCCAAATGGTTAGACCACAACACCTTCACCATCTTAACCGCTTAACTTCTTTTCTCACAAGTCTCTTAAATACTAAGGCATTCAAAAAGTCCCTACACTATTTGAACCGCAAAGTTCTTCACTAGGTCCATACTAAGCTCTAACACATATATACATTCAAAGATGTCATCAAAATTCATATATTTCACACGAGCAAGCAACTACATAAATTTCACTACTCAATCATATAAATCAATAACTTGAAAATCTCACATTATATCCTCACCGCGTTCCTAAAAGGTCTTTTTCCTAGTATGTTAATTCTCCTAATTTTACAAAAACATTTTGAAAAATCCCCGCATCGAAACTATAGTTTTCGTCAAAGATTTCGAACAACAAAGTTTCAGCACAAGGAGAAATTCCCAGTTAGTTGGACAAGCGCAAGGCTCAATTAGGCACCAACTAGCTTAGACTGTTATCGTCTTTGTGACAGAATTCCTCCCTACGACCTATTACCTCGTGTTCTAGTCCCTTCGGAAAACTTAAGTCTCTGATACCACCTGTAACACCCCGGCCCCACAAGACTCGAGGTAGTTACTCCAGACCTCTAGTACTGTCCCCACAAACCACCACGAGCCTTTACCGCGCACTTTGTTCTCACTCATGCGCGCCCTGAGAAACTTCCCAGGGGTTCACCCATCCCAAGACTACTCCCGTGCAAGCACGCTTAACTTTGGAGTTCTTGGGTGATGAGCTCCCTTAAAAGGAGATGCATCTCTGTTTGTATGAGTAGTACTATTAATCCTCTTATATTAATCTCGGGTATTACATTATATCTCGTTGGAAATATAAATCAGAGCTCTAAAGCTATTGTTCCAACTTAATTTACAATGCATTAATTAAAAGTTACAAATTAACTATATATTCACAAAAGTTTCTGATTTCACTTCAAACTCGTGTAGAATTTGATGCGATCATATCATGCTCTATTTTGTGCCGTTGAAAGCGTTTAATTTCTCGTTGGAACGATCTTACCGAGTTCTAAAACTTGTCTTTTGGCGCTGGTTTCAAAATATCAAGGGATGATTGCCTAATTACTAAAATACACTGTATTTACGCTAAAAGTGCTCTATTTTCGCTGAAAAAGCTAAATCATAGAGATAAGGCTAAGTATGTGTGACAATCATATCTTGCTGTGTGTTGATCCATTTGGAGCGTATTATATCTCGTTGGAAAGATAGATCGGAGCTCTAAAGCTATTGTTCCAACTTAATTTACAATGCATTAATTTAAAGTTACAGATCAACCATATATTCACAAATGTTTCTGATTTCACTCCGAACTCGTGTAGAATATGATGCGATCATATCTTGCTCTATTTTGTGCCGTTGAAAGCGTTTAATATCTCTTTGGAAAGATCTTAGCGAGTTGTAAAACTTGTCTTCAGGCGCTGGTTTCAAAATATCAAGGGATGATTGCCTAATTACTAAAATACACTGTATTTACGCTAAAAGTGCTCTATTTTCGCTTAAAACGCTAAATCATAGAGATAAGGCTAAGTATTTGTGACACTCATATCTTGGTGTGTGTTTATTCGTTTGGAGCGTATTATATCTCGTTGGAAAGATAGATCGGAGCTCTAAAGCTATTGTTCCAACTTCATTTACAATGCATTAATTTAAAGTTACAGATTAACCATATATTCACAAATGTTTCTGATTTCACTCCGAACTCGTGTAGAATTTGATGCGATCATATCTTGCTCTATTTTGTGCCGTTGAAAGCGTTTAATATCTCGTTAGAAAGATCTTAGAGAGTTGTAAAACTTGTCTTCAGGCGCTGGTTTCAAAATATCAAGGGATGATTTCCTAATTACTAAAATACACTGTATTTACGCTAAAAGTGCTCTATTTTCGCTGAAACGCTAAATCATAGAGATAAGGCTATGTATTTGTGACACTCATATCTTGCTGTGTGTTGATCCATTTGGAGCGTATTATATCTCGTTGGAAAGATAGATCGGAGCTCTAAAGCTATTGTTCCAACTTAATTTACAATGCATTAATTTAAAGTTACAGATCAACCATATATTCACAAATGTTTCTGATTTCACTCCGAACTCGTGTAGAATATGATGCGATCATATCTTGCTCTATTTTGTGCCGTTGAAAGCGTTTAATATCTCTTTGGAAAGATCTTAGCGAGTTGTAAAACTTGTCTTCAGGCGCTGGTTTCAAAATATCAAGGGATGATTGCCTAATTACTAAAATACACTGTATTTACGCTAAAAGTGCTCTATTTTCGCTTAAAACGCTAAATCATAGAGATAAGGCTAAGTATTTGTGACACTCATATCTTGGTGTGTGTTTATTCGTTTGGAGCGTATTATATCTCGTTGGAAAGATAGATCGGAGCTCTAAAGCTATTGTTCCAACTTCATTTACAATGCATTAATTTAAAGTTACAGATTAACCATATATTCACAAATGTTTCTGATTTCACTCCGAACTCGTGTAGAATTTGATGCGATCATATCTTGCTCTATTTTGTGCCGTTGAAAGCGTTTAATATCTCGTTAGAAAGATCTTAGAGAGTTGTAAAACTTGTCTTCAGGCGCTGGTTTCAAAATATCAAGGGATGATTTCCTAATTACTAAAATGCACTGTATTTACGCTAAAAGTGCTCTATTTTCGCTGAAAACGCTAAATCATAGAGATAAGCCTAAGTATTTGTGAGACTCATATCTTGCTGTGTGTTTATCCGTTTGAAGCGTATTATATCTCGTTAGAAAGATAGATCG
>CAMAPE010000028.1:4920000-4925000 GCA_945859875.1 Cuscuta europaea
TATTCACAAATGTTTCTGATTTCACTCCGAAGTCGTGTAGAATTTTATACGATCATATCTTGCTCTAATTTGTGCCGTTGAAAGCCTTTAATATCTCGGTTGAAAGATCTTACCGAGTTCTAAAACTTGTCTTCAGGCGCAGGTTTCAAAATAGCAAGGGATAATTGCCTAATTACTAAAATACACTGTATTGACGCTAAAAGTGCTCTATTTTCGCTGAAAACGCTAAATCATAGAGATAAGGCTAAGTATTTGTGACACTTATTTCTTGCTGTGTGTTTATCCGTTGTGAGCGTATTATATCTCGTTGGAAAGATAGATCGGAGATTTAAAGCTATTGTTCCAACTTCATTTACAATGCATTAATTAAAAGTTACAGATTAACCATATATTCACAAATGTTTCTGATTTCACTCCGAACTCGTGTAGAATTTGATGCGTTCATATCATGCTCTATTTTGTGCCGTTGAAAGCGTTTAATATCACGTTGGAAATATCATACCGAGTTCTAAAACTTGTCTTAAGGCGCTGGTTTCAAAAAATCAATGGATGATTGCCTAATTACTAAAATACACTGTATTTACGCTAAAAGTGCTCTATTTTCGCTGAAAACGCTAATTCATAGAGATGAGGCTAAGTATTTGTAACACACATATCTTGCTGTGTGTTTATCCATTTGGAGCGTATTATATCTCGTTAGAATGATAGATCGGAGCTCTAAAGCTATTGTTCCAACTTCATTTACAATGCATTAATTAAAAGTTACAGATTAACGATATATTCACAAATGTTTCTGATTTCACTCCGAACTCGTGTAGAATTTGATGCGATCATATCTTGCTCTATTTTGTGCCGTTCAAAGCGTTTAATATCTCGTTGGAAATATCATACCGAGTTCTAAAACTTGTCTTCAGGCGCTGGTTTCAAAATATCAAGGGATGATTGCCTAATTACTAAAATACACTTTATTTACGCTAAAAGTGATCTATTTTCGCTGAAAACGCTAAATATTAGAGATAAGGCTAAGTATTTGTGACACTCATATCTTGTTATGTGTTTATACGTTTGGAGCGTAATATATCTCGTTGCAAAGATAGATCGGAGCTCTAAAACTATTGTTCCAGCTTCATTTACAATGCATTAATTAAACTTTTTAGATTAACCATATATTCACAAATGTTTCTGATTTCACTCTGAACTCGTGTAGAATTTGATGCAGTCATATATTGCTCTATTTTGTGCCGTTGAAAGCGTTTAGTATCTCGTTGGAAAGATCTTACTGAGTTCTAAAACTAGTTGTCAGGTGCTGGTTTCAAAATATCAAGGGATAATTGCCTAATTATTATTATTATTATTATTATTATTATTATTATTATTATTATCATTATTATTACATTGTTATTATTATCATTATTATTATTATCATTGTTATTATTATCGTTATTATTATTATCGTTATTATTTTTATCATTATTATTATCATTATTATTATTATCATCATTATTATCATTATAATTATTATCATTATTATTATTATCATTATTATCATCATCATCATCATCATCATCATCATCATTATTATTATTATTTATTATTATTATTATTATTATTATTATTATTATTATTATTATTATTATTATTATTATTATTATTATTATTACTATTATTATTATTATTATTAATATTATTATTATTATTATTATTATTATTATTCATATTATTATTATTACTAATATTATTATTATTACTATTATTATTATTACTGTTATTATTATTACAATTATTATTACTATTATTATTATTACTATTATTATTACTATTATTATTGCTATTATTATTATTATTATCATCATTATTACTATTATTATTATTATTAGGGGTATTATTATTGTTATTTTATTATTATTATTATTATTATTATTATTATTATTATTATTATTACAAATGTTTCTGATTTCACTCTGAACTCGTGTAGAATTTGATGCGATCATATCTTGCTCTATTTTGTGTCGTTGAAATTGTTTAATATCTCGTTGGAAAGATCTTACCGAGTTCTAAAACTTGTTTTCAGGCGCTGGTTTCAAAATATCAAGAATGATTGCCTGATTACTAAAATACACTGTATTTACGCTAAAGGTGCTCTATTTTCGCTGAAAACGCTAAATCATAGAGATAAGGCTAAGTATTTGTGACACTCATATCTTGCTGTGTGTTTATCCATTTGGAGCGTATTATATCTCGTTGGAAAGATAGATCGGGGCTCGAAAGCTATTGTTCCAACTTCATTTACAATGCATTAATTAAAAGTTACAGATTAACCATATATTCACAAATGTTTCTTATTTCACTCTGAACTCGTGTAGAATTTGATGCGATCATATCTTGCTCTATTTTGTGCCGTTGAAAGCGTTTACAATCTTGTTGGAAAGATCTTAATGAGTTCTAAAACTAGTCTTCAGGCGCTGGTTTCAAAATATCAAGGGATGACTGCCTAATTACTAAAATACACTGTATTTACGCTAAAAGTGCTCTATTTTCTCTGAAAACAGTAAATCATAGAGATAAGGCTAAGTATTTCTGACACTCGTATCTTGCTGTGTGTTGATCTGTTTGGAGCGTATTATATCTCGTTGGAAAGATAGATCGGAGCTCTAAAGCTATTGTTCCAACTTCATTTACAATGCATTAATTAAAAGTTACAGATTTACCATATATTCACAAATGTTTCTGATTTCACTCCGAACTCGTGTAGAATGTGATTGGATCATATCATGCTCTATTTTGTGCAATTGAAAGCGTTTAATATCTCGTTGGAAAGATCTTACCGAGTTCTAAAACTTGTCTTCAGGCTCTGGTTTCAGAATATATGAAGGGATGATTGCCTAATTACTAAAATACACTGTATTTACGCTAAAAGTGCTCTATTTTCGCTGAAAACGCTAAATCATAGAGATAAGGCTTTGTATTTGTGACACTCATATCATGCTGTGTGTTTATCCGTTTGGAGCGTATTATATCTCGTTGGAAAGATAGATCGGAGCTCTAAAGCTATTGTTCCAACTTCATTTACAATGCATTAATTAAAAGTTACAGATTAACGATATATTCACATATGTTTCTGATTTCACTCCGAACTCGTGTTGAATTTGATGCGATCATATCTTGCTCTATTTTTTGCCGTTCAAAGCGTTTAATATCTCGTTGGAAATATCATACCGAGTTCTAAAACTTGTCTTCAGGCGCTGGTTTCAAAATATCAAAGGATGATTGCCTAATTACTAAAATACACTTTATTTACGGTAAAAGTGCTCTATTTTCGCTGAAAATGCTAAATCATAGAGATAAGGCTAAGTATTTGTGACACTCATATCTTGTTATGTGTTTATACGTTTGGAACGTAATATATCTCGTTGCAAAGATAGATCGGAGCTCTAAAACTATTGTTCCAGCTTCATTTACAATGCATTAATGAAAATTTTTAGATTAACCATATATTCACAAATGTTTCTGATTTCACTCTGAACTCGTGTAGAATTTGATGCGGTCATATATTGCTCTATTTTGTGCCGTTGAAAGCATTTAGTATATCGTTGGAAAGATCTTACCGAGTTCTAAAACTTGTCGTCAGGTGCTGGTTTCAAAATATCAAGGGATAATTGCCTAATTATTATTATTATTATTATTATTATTATTATTATTATTATTATTATTATTATTATTATTATTATTATTATTATTATTATTATTATTATTATTATTATTATTATTATTATTGTTATTATTATTATTATTATTATCAATATTATTATCATTGTTATTTTTATCATTGTTATTATTATCATTGTTATTATTATCATTGTTATTATTATCATTGTTATTATTATCGTTATTATTATTATCATTATTATTATTATCATTATTGTTATCATTATTATTATTATCATCATTATTATTATCATTATTATTATTATCATTATTATTATTATCATTATTATTATTATCATCATCATTATTATTATTATTATTATTTATTATTATTATTATTATTACTATTATTATTATTATTATTTTTATTATTAATATTAGTATTTTTATTATTTTTATTATTCATATTATTATTATTACTAATATTATTATTATTATTACTATGATTATTATTACTGTTATTATTATTACAATTATTATTACTATTATTATTACTATTATTATTATTACTATTATTATTACTATTATTATTATTGCTATTATTATTATTATTATTATCATCATCATTATTACTATTATTATTATTATTAGGTGTATTATTATTATTGTTATTTTATTATTATAATAATTATTATTATTCTTATTCTTATTATTATTATTATTATTATTACAAATGTTTCTGATTTCACTCTGAACTCGTGTAGAATTTGATGCGATCATATCTTGCTCTATTTTGTGTCGTTGAAATTGTTTAATATCTCGTTGGAAAGATCTTACTGAGTTCTAAAACTTGTTTTCAGGCGCTGGTTTCAAAATATCAAGGATGATTGTCTAATTACTAAACTACACTGTACTTACGCTAAAGGTGCTCTATTTTCGCTGAAAACGCTAAATCATAGGGATAAGGCTAAGTATTTGTGACACTCATATCTTGGTGTGTGTTTACCCGTTTCGAGCGTATTATATCTCGTTGGAAAGATAGATCGGAGCTCTAAAGCTATTGTTTCAACTTCATTTACAATGCATTAATTAAAAGTTACAGATTAACCATATATTCATAAATGTTTTTAATTTCACCCCGAACTCGTGTAGAATTTGATGCAATCATATCTTTCTCTATGTTGTGCCGTTGAAAGCGTTTAATATCTCGTTGGAAAGATCTTACCGAGTTCTAAAACTTGTCTTCAGGCGCTGGTTTCAAAATATCAAGGGATGATTGCCTAATTACTAAAATACACTGTATTTACGCTAAAAGTGCTCTATTTTCGCTGAAAACACTAAATCATAGAGATAAG
>CAMAPE010000028.1:4930000-4940000 GCA_945859875.1 Cuscuta europaea
TAGCGAAAATAGAGCACTTTTAGCGTAAATACAGTGTATTTTAGTAATTAGGCAATCATCCTTTGATATTTTGAAACCAGCGCCTGAAGAAAAGTTTTAGAACTCGGTAAGATCTTTCCAAGAGATATTAAACGCTTTCAACGGCACAATATAGAGCATGATATGATCGCATCACATTCCACACGAGTTCGGTGTGAAATCCGAAACATTTGTGAATATATGGTTAATCTGTAACTTTTAATTAATGCATTGTAAATGAAGTTGGAACAATAGCTTTAGATCTCCGATATATCTTTCCAACGAGATATAATACGCTCCAAACGGATAAACACACAGAAAGATATGAGTGTCACAAATACTTAGCCTTATCTCTATGATTTAGCGTTTTCAGCGAAAATAGAGCACTTTTAACGTAAATGCAGTGTATTTTATTAATTAGGCAATCATCCCTTGATATATTGAAACCAGCGTCTGAAGACAAGGTTTAGAACTCGGTAAGATCTTTGCAACGAGATATTAAACGCTTTCAACGGCACAAAATAGAGCAAGATATGATCGCATCGAATTCTACACGAGTTCGGAGTGAAATCAGAAACATTTGTGAATATATGGTTAATCTGTAACTTTTAATTAATGCATTGTAAATAAAGTTGGTGAAATATCTTTAGAGCTCCGATCTATCTTTCCAACGAGATATAATACGCTCCAAGCGGATAAACACACAGCAAGATATGAGTGTAACAAATACTTAGCCTTATCTCTATGGTTTAGCGTTTTCAGCGAAAATAAAGAACTTTTAGCCTAAATACAGTGTATTTTAGTAATTAGGCAATCATCCCTTGATATTTTGAAACCAGCGCCTGAAGACAAGTTTGAGAACTCGGTATGGTCGTTCCAACGAGATATTAAACGCTTTCAACTGCACAAAATAGAGCAAGATATGATAGCATCAAATTCTACACGAGTTCGGAGTGAAATCAGAAACATTTGTGAATATATGGTTAATCTGTAACTTTTAATTAATGCATTGTAAATTCAGTTGGAACAATAGCTTTTGAGCTCCGATCTATCTTTCCAACGAGATATAATACGCTCCAAACGGATAAACACACAGCAAGATATGAGTGTCACAAATACTTAGCCTGATCTCCATGATTTAGCGTTTTCAGCGAAAATAGGACACTTTTTGCGTAAATACAGTGTATTTCAGTACTTAGGCAAAGGTTGGCCTTGATCCGAGATAATATTGTCTCTAAGTTTCATACTTTTGATATGGCTTTAACTTTTCTTAATAAGAGTTCGGTGAATGGTAAGCTTGATACGTCTAAAGTGTATGATTTATTGAGAACAAAAGCTTCACCTCAAGTATGGATGGCCTTCATTTGGAAACCATGCATACCTCCCAAGTTCTCTTTCATAATGTGGTTAGCCTTGCGGAATAGACTACCCACTTATGATAACTTGGGATTTCTTAATATAACTAATGAATGTCCTTTTTGCAAGGGTGAACCAGAGACGGTGTCACACCTTTTCTTTAGTTGTAACTTTGCAGGCCAGGTATGGAGGAAAATCAAACTTTGGCTTGGAATCAAACGGGAGATGAATACTTTAAAGAGTGCAATCAAATGGATTAAAGAAGAGCATAATGGTGCAAATGTCAAAGCAAAGGCCATACGAGTTGCATTGTGCTACACGGTGTATTGGATTTGGAGAGTGAGGAATTCAATCAGATTTGATGATGCAACGGCAAATACTGATGATATGGTGGCACGAATTAAGTACATGTGTACAAAATCTTATACTTTTTGTATCCAGTGCATATGATTACTTTCTAAACCACTGGCTGGTTGGCACCCATTTTTTGTCATAGATGCATGACGGTTTTTGGGGTGATTAACTAATCTTTGGATTAGTTATTGTTTTGTAAGGTTGAGGTATCCATTTAAGGTGGATATTCTTGTATTTTTTTTGAGTTTTGGAGGTATCCTTTTTTTTTTGGATAAAATGTAAATATATATATCCAGAAAAAATAGCATAGTACAATGCATCAATACAATCAAAGTGCATATCCCGAGACACGGCATACCACAAAATCAAGACATAACATCTCACAAATCAGCATTTTGAACCCAAACACATTTGGATCAATATAATATTCCTAATTTAAATTCCCATGAAAAAACGGAAAGGAGTAGTGAATTTGGAATCAAAACAAACTTCCCCTTTCTTTCTTGTAACTCCCGGTAACCCCTCAAGACAGTTAGAGGTGAAGGTAAGGCCCTTCTTGTCCAAATCATCGGTAAGACGGAGAGAAGTATCCACTCTAAGGACACTAGCATTCACAAATCTAAATGGTTTGACAACCAATTTGAAAGTCTTACCATTAATCACGTCACACTTGATGACAACATCATTTTGATGCAACTCATTTTCATTCTTCACAACCCTCTCGGTATCTTCTAGCAAGGCTCCAGAATTTTTTCCAGTTGCGGTATGCCCTTGGGCAGCCCCCATACCTGCGGACTGGCCTTTAGACCCGGTCGGGTAAGTGGTAGGCCCGGTCGGGTTTGGTACCTGGTCAACCGTTTTCACCATCAGTCCAGCCCCCTGTCTTGAAGACCCGGTCAGGTTTGTAGCATGCCCGGTCGGGTTGGGTACCTGGGCAGATTCTGGACGAAGGGAAACAGCTCCTATTTTCCCACCTTCCTCAACTATTTTTTCTTTCTCAATATTCCCCCCTTTTCTCTTTGGTTCTTGACTATCAACAGCCACTATCTCCTTTTCTCCACTCTCCCCATCACCACTTTTTGCTAGCTTTTTACAAATAAATGGGTGGTGCCCATATTCTTTGCAATGAAAACAAAAGTTAGGAAAGGCTTCATAGAGCACATATTGTTTGAATACCTTTCGTGAAGGTAGTCGTATAGGAAATGAAAGCGTTGGCGGCTTTGAAACATCAACTTCTATTAGAATTCTAGCATAGTCATTATTTGTCCTTTCTTGAGTAACCTTATCCGTGGTTATTGGTACCCCAACCATAGATGCCACCTCACTCATAGCAACATCATTCCATAGCTTCATTGGTAATTTCGGGAATTTAACCCAAATTGGTACCTTGAGAAATTCCGCATCTTCAAATGAGAAATCTTCCGAAAGTTCCTTTAGCATGAGAAGTCTTCCAAAAACCATGTAAGGTCCCTCATGTAGCACCTTAGCTCTATCTTCTTCATTTTGGAATTTAATGATAACCCAACCCTTTTCATGGGATGTCACCCGGCACTTCACACCCGATGTTGCCTTCAAATCATGCACCGCTTTGAGTCCGGGAAAATCTCCCGTGAAGTGTCCAACGAGACAAAAGCCCCACATTTCAATCATGGAAGGTAAGACCCGATCAACAAAATCCAATGTTTCACTTTTAGGTGGAACATATCTCAATTTAATGCCATGAGTTGGATCTCGGTTGTCCTTAAATAAAGATTTCCATTGTTTTGTGCTAGCTTCCACAGTTTTATCATTAGTTTGTCCAGCACCAGGCTTCCCAGATTTCTGGCCAGGGAGCTCAATAGGCGTGACAGCTATCCCACTGGTTATCAAACCCATTTCAACTCCAGGGGCAGAATGTATAGCAGGGGCCTGGTTATCATTTTCATTTGCACTAGGCAGAGCTTTGGTCGCTGCAGTAACAGAACCAGCAGGAGCTTTGTTCGCTGCAGGAGTTTTACCAGAGCCAAGCTTGGGAAATTCATCTTCAAGTCCATCCAGTACCTCAAATTTAGACCTGGTAATTCTAGCTGAGGTATCCCCTTTGTTCTGCTTGTTTTTACCCATCCCTACCAAAATAGGTGACAGGTCGAAGCAGAGCTACTGTCTGCTACTACACGCAGACAAGAAGAACCAATTCGAACAGAAAAATCGCAGAGCTAGCTCAAATTAGGCACAGCAAACTTCAAACAAAACGATGCACAGAAGGTTTACAGCTAACATCAGTTAAAATCACAGAGTTAATTCGCAGCTAACATACGACCTAATTCGGTCCAGGCATAGTCACATACGAAGTAACCAAATAATTCGTCTTTGGGTTTTCTGGCCTAAAACTACCTCTCCAAAAAACAAATCCGAGCTCGGAACTGTTATCAAGAGCGGATTCCGACCAAGAAACTACCAAAAACAAGCAGAAATCAAAGTTCGTAGTGAACAGTAAATCGCAGTCTGAGCTCCCGTTCTTGCGTTTTTGGCCATCGAAGATCCTTGTAAACCGAATCCAAGCTTAGATATAGTTACAGGGATGAACTCTAACCAAGAACAACACAACAACCCAGAATGTAAACCACAAATCACCACGAAATTAGCATTCCTTAAGCGCAAAAGAGCTGGGGCAGATTTCCCAGGAGAGAGAAGCTCTCAACTTTTACCCCACCCCTTTTTTGGAGGTATCCTTTATGTGGGATGCCGTTGGGTAGGTTTTGTAACTTTGTACATATGGTGTACATAAACACTTTGGATATATATATATTTACATGTTATCCAAAAAAAAAAAATGAAACCCGCGCCTGAAGACAAGTTTTAGAACTCGGTAAGATCTTTCCAACGAGACATTAAACGCTTTCAACGGCACAAAATAGAGCAAGATGTGATCGCCTCAAATTCTACACGAGTTCGGAGTGAAATCAGAAACATTTGTGAATATATGGTTAATCTGTAACTTTTAATTAATGCATTGTAAATGAAGTTGGAACAATAGCTTTCGAGCGCCGATCTATCTTTCCAACGAGATATAATACGCTCCAAATGGATAAACACACAGCAAGATATGATTGTCACAAATACTTAGCCTTATCTCTAAGATTTAGCGTTTTCAGCGAAAATAGAGCACTTTTAGCGTAAATACAGTGTATTTTAGTAATTAGGCAATCATCCCTTGATATTTTGAAACCAGCGCCTGAAGACAAGTTTTAGAACTCGGTATGATATTTCCAACGAGATATTAAACGCTTTGAACGGCGTATATATGGTTAATCTGTAACTTTTAATTAATGCATTGTAAATGAAGTTGGAACAATAGCAGGATATGAGTGTCACAAATACTTAGCCTTATCTCTATGATTTAGCATTTTCAGCTAAAATAGAGCATTTTTAGCGTAAATACAGTGTATTTTAGTAATTAGGCAATCATCCCTTTATATTTTGAAACCAGCGCCTGCAGACAAGTTTGAGAACTCGGTATGGTCTTTCAAACGAGATATTAAACGCTTTCAACGGCACAAAATAGAGCAAGATATGATCGCGTCAAATTCTACACGAGTTCGGAGTGAAATCAGAAACATTTGTGAATATATGGTTAATCTGTAACTTTTAATTAATGAATTGTAAATGAAGTTGGAACAATAGCTTTAGATCTCCAATCTATATTTCCAACGAGATATAATACGCCCCAAACGGATAAACACACAGCAAGATATGAGTGTCACAAATACTTAGCCTTATCTCTATGATTCAGCGTTTTCAGCGAAAATAGAGCACTTTTAGCGTAAATACAGTGTATTTTAGTAATTAGGCAATCATCCCTTGATATTCTGAAACCAGAGCCTGAAGACAAGTTTTAGAACTCGGTAAGAGCTTTCCAAGAGATATTAAACGCTTTCAACGGCACAATATAGAGCATGATATGATCGCATCACATTCTACACGAGTTCGGAGTGAAATCAGAATCATTTGTGAATATATGGTTAATCTGTAACTTTTAATTAATGCATTGTAAATGAAGTTGGAACAATAGCTTTAGAGCTCCGATCAATCTTTCCAACGAGATATAATACGATCCAAACGGATAAACACAGAGCAAGATATGAGTGTCACAAATACTTGGCCTTACTTCTATGATTTAGCGTAAATACAGTGTATTTTAGTATTTAGGCAATCCTCCCTTGTTATTTTGAAACCCGCGCCTGAAGACAAGTTTTAGAACTCGTTAGGATCTTTCCAACAAGATATTAAACGCTTTCAACGGCACAAAATAGAGCAAGTTATGATCGCATCAAATTCTACACGAGTTCGAAGTGAAATCAGCAACATTTGTGAATATATCGTTAATCTGTAACTTTTAATGAATGCATTGTAAATGAAGTTGGAACAATAGCTTTAGAGCTCCGATCTATCTTTCCAACTAGATATAATACGCTCCAAACGGATAAAGACACAGCAAGATATGAGTGTCACAAACACTTAGCCTTATCTCTATTCTTTAGCGTTTTCAGCGAAAACAGAGCCATTTTAGCGTAAATACAGTGTATGTTAGTAATTAGGCAATTATCCCTTGATATTTTGAAATCAGCGACGGAAGACAAGTTTTATAACTCGGTTAGATCTTTCCAACGAGATATTAAACGCTTTCAACGGCACGAAATACAGAAAGATATGATCGCATCAAATTCTACACGAGTTCGGAGTGAAATCAGAAACATTTGTCAATATATGGTTAATCTGTAACTTTTAATTAATGCATTGCAAATGAAGTTGGAACAATAGCTTTAGAGCTCCGATCTATCTTTCCAACGAGATATATTACGCTCCAAACGGATAAACACACAGCAAGATATGAGTGTGACAAATACTTATCCTTATCTTTATGATTTAGCGTTTTCAGCGAAAATAGAGCACTTTTAGCGTAAATACAGTGTATTTTAGTAATTAGGCAATCATACCTTGATATTTTGAAACCAGCGCCTGAAGACAAGGTTTACAACACGTTAAGAGCTTTCCAAAGAGATATTAAACGCTTTGAACGGCAAAACATAGAGCAATATATGATCGCATCAAATTCTACACGAGTTCGGAGTGAAATCAGAAACATTTGTGAATATATGGTTAATCTGTAACTTTTAATTAATGCATTGTAAATGAAGTTGGAACAATAGCTTTAGAGCTCCGATCTATCTTTCCAACGAGATATAATAAGCCCCAAACGGATTAACACATAGCAGGATATGAGTGTCACAAATACTTAGCCTTATCTCTATGATTTAGCGTTTTCAGCTAAAGTAGAGCACTTTTAGCGTAAATACAGTGTATTTTAGTAATTAGGCAATAATCCCTTGATTTTTTGAAACCAGCGCCTGAAGACAAGTTTTTGAACTCGGTAAGATCTTTCAAACGAGATATTAAACGCTTTCAACGGCACAACAAAGAGCAAGATATGATCGGATCAAATTCTACACGAGTTCGGAGTGAAATCAGAAACATTTGTGAATATACGGTTAATATTTAACTTTTAATTAATGCATTGTAAATGAAGTTGGAACAATAGCTTTAGAGCTCCGATCTATCTTTCCAACGAGATATAATACGCTCCAAACGGATAAACACACAGCAGGATATGAGTGTCACAAATACTAGAGACTGGGTTTTCAGCAATTCAAACAACAAGGGCTTTGAATTCGATCCAGAACTTCACTCAGATGGTTTGGTCCCATACATCAAACACCAAAACAGACCTCACAAACACAAAATCACATGGCTAACAGAAGACACTGGAAGACTTACCCTCAACACTGACGCGTCATTTATTGGGAACAAAGCAGGAGGTGGAGCAATACTTCGTGATAGCAGTGGAAACTTGATTCTGGCAACTACTTTCAGACTCACGGCATTGAACCCCCTACATGCAGAAATCATCTCCCTTGAAACCTCAATACAAATAATGGAAGAAAAGGGTTACAAGTATTTTGAAACGCAAACAGACTCAGAAGTTTGCGTAAAGATGATACTAGGTTCGATGTCCGTACCTGAACACTTCAGAGACCCCATGACCAAAATCAAAACGCTAATGAGAGCGACAAAGGCACACATCCGTCACCGACTTCGACAGGCCAATTACGTTGCTCACCATCTCTCCCAGAATGGCCTCTAGAACCCCTCATTTACACCAACCTTCTTCAATGCCAACACATTGCCGGCGAAAGCGAAGAAAGCATACCACGAGGACAAGAGGGGAGCCGCCTACTTCAGAGACACAGGCTGATTAACTTACGGAAGAACACATCGATCTATCAAGGCGATTCTCGACGAAAACGCCTCCATCGACCTTTTCTCTCTCTCTGATGGTTCGTAACCCTACTAAAACGACCAACATTCTTTGGCCGCACTATGTTTCTGTCAGACGGGCCTCCAACTTACAACAGGTATTGGTCCGGTCATGAGCTCAACATTAGATATGGGTTGTTCTCCTCTGAATTGGATGTTGAGCTCATGACCGGATCAATACTTGTTGTAAGTTGGAGGCACGTCTGACAGAAACATAGTGCGGCCAAAGAATGTTGGTCGTTTTAGTAGGGTTACGAACCAACAGAGAGAGAGAAAAGGTCGATGGAGGCGTTTTCGTCGAGAATCACCTTGATAGATCGATGTGTTCTTCCGTAAGTTAATCAGCATGTGTCTCTGAAGTAGGCGGCTCCCCTCTTGTCCTCGTGGTATGCTTTCTTCGCTTTCGCCGGCAATGTGTTGGCATTGAAGAAGGTTGGTGTAAATGAGGGGTTCTAGAGGCCATTCTGGGAGAGATGGTGAGCAACGTAATTGGCCTGTCGAAGTCGGTGACGGATGTGTGCCTTTGTCGCTCTCATTAGCGTTTTGATTTTGGTCATGGGGTCTCTGAAGTGTTCAGGTACGGACATCGAACCTAGTATCATCTTTACGCAAACTTCTGAGTCTGTTTGCGTTTCAAAATACTTGTAACCCTTTTCTGCCATTATTTGTATTGAGGTTTCAAGGGAGATGATTTCTGCATGTAGGGGGTTCAATGCCGTGAGTCTGAAAGTAGTTGCCAGAATCAAGTTTCCACTGCTATCACGAAGTATTGCTCCACCTCCTGCTTTGTTCCCAGTAAACGACGCGTCAGTGTTGAGGGTAAGTCTTCCAGTGTCTTCTGTTAGCCATGTGATTTTGTGTTTGTGAGGTCTGTTTTGGTGTTTGATGTATGGGACCAAACCATCTGAGTGAAGTTCTGGATCGAATTCAAAGCCCTTGTTGTTTGAATTGCTGAAAACCCAGTCTCTAGTATTTGTGACACTCATATCCTGCTGTGTGTTTATCCGTTTGGAGCGTATTATATCTCGTTGGAAAGATAGATCGGAGCTCTAAAGCTATTGTTCCAACTTCATTTACAATGCATTAATTAAAAGTTAAATATTAACCGTATATTCACAAATGTTTCTGATTTCACTCCGAACTCGTGTAGAATTTGATCCGATCATATCTTGCTCTTTGTTGTGCCGTTGAAAGCGTTTAATATCTCGTTTGAAAGATCTTACCGAGTTCAAAAACTTGTCTTCAGGCGCTGGTTTCAAAAAATCAAGGGATTATTGCCTAATTACTAAAATACACTGTATTTACGCTAAAAGTGCTCTACTTTAGCTGAAAACGCTAAATCATAGAGATAAGGCTAAGTATTTGTGACACTCATATCCTGCTATGTGTTAATCCGTTTGGGGCTTATTATATCTCGTTGGAAAGATAGATCGGAGCTCTAAAGCTATTGTTCCAACTTCATTTACAATGCATTAATTCAAAGTTACAGATTAACCATATATAAACAAATGTTTCTGATTTCACTCTGAACTCGTGTAGAATATGATGCGATCATATATTCCTTTATTTTGTGCCATTGAAAGCATTTAATATCTCGTTGGAAAGATCTTACCCAGTTCTAAAACTTGTCTTCAGGCGCTGGTTTCAAAATAGCAAGGGATGATTGCGTAATTACTAAACTACACTGTATTTACGCTAAAAGTGCTCTATTTTCGCTGAAAACGCTAAATCATAGAGATAAGGCTAAGTATTTGTGACACTCATATCTTGCTGTGTGTTTATCCGTTTGGAGCGTATTATATCTCGCTGGAAAGATAGATCGGAGATATAAAGCTATTGTTCCAACTTGATTTACAATGCATTAATCAAAAGTTACAGATTAACCATATATTCCCAAATGTTTCTGATTTCACTCCGA
>CAMAPE010000028.1:4947500-4960000 GCA_945859875.1 Cuscuta europaea
TTTCTTCATTTTCTCTATGTACTCCCCCTCAACTGGAGCACTCGGTATGCTTTGTCATTGTTAGGCACCGGGGAGGATTACTTTGAACACTCCCCCTAGAATGTTGCATCCGTTGAGAGATTCCTTGCTTTGTCGGTGTAAGGCGCCAGGAGGAGAAAAACTGAAACTCCCCCTCAGAATGTGCAAGGTTTGATTGCTCACAGCTTGTCATCCCCGCCATGTTTGTGGAGCAATCTGAACAAGTACCACACATGACGGTTTCCTGAGCTCACCATGTAGAATTTCAGCATATTGAAGATGACATAATGTTGATGAGTCAGGGGAGGCTTCAGCAGTTGATTGTTGATTGTTTTAAGATGACCGTTGACGCGAGGTAGATTGAATTATCTATGATTTTCAGACCTTTACATTGAAGTTTAGAAAATGTTTGACCTCAGGTTTAACTTTGAAAGAATTTGAACAGATTTGCCTAAGTTTTGACCTGGACATTGGTGATTTACAATGTTTGTCAGAAAACTAATGTTTTGACCCTCAAGGACTGCGAGTGAGGGCGCGTGAGAAAGGTTTCTGGGGCGTAGCCGGAGAGTTAATGTAGATCTTTTCGTTAGCTTTCCAACAAAAAACGTTTGCTCAAATCGGATCACCGAGTCAAAAGTTATGGCCAAAACAGTGCGGTGTCGCAGAAAATCTCTAATTTTGAGTTTTTGAGGAATTTCTTCGAAGATGAGGTGCTCGATGTTGAATGTCGAGAGCAGGTGGATTTTAAACAAAATTCTAGAGATTGCCTCGAAGAATAATGGCCAAATCCACCTGCAAAACAAACCTCAGAATATCGAAATCTGCAGAATTTCAAAATGTTTGAACATCGAAAACTTTGGAGTTTCGAAAACCCTCATAATCTCGAAAACTTTTTGTTTGAAAAACATCAGAACATCGAAAGCTCCTGAAACATTTATAAGCAGGAAATCATTTAGAGATCATATAATGTAAAGCTTCGATGAACTGCAAAAGATGTCAAGATTCGAATTATGAGTTCCAAGAAACTGCAAACTTTGAAAGATTCAAAACATCGAGAAATTTTGAAAATCTCGAAATCTTCAGAATGTCGAGATCCAAAACATCGAGATCCCAAATGTCGAAATCCCTAAAACTCGAAATTCCTAAACTCGAAATTCCAAAACTCGAGATTACAAATCTCGAGATCTTGATTTCGAGATTACAAATCTCGAGATCTTGATTTCGAGATTCAAATCTCGAGATCTTGATTTCGAGATTCAAATCTCGAGATCAGGATTTCGAGATTCAAATCTCGAGATCTTGATTTCGAGATTCAAATCTCGAGATCAAGATGTCGAGATGCAAATCTCGACATCAAGATTTCGAGATTCAAATCTCGAAATCAAGATATCGAGATGCAAATCTCGAAATCAAGATTTCGAGATTCAAATCTCGAGATCAAGATGTCGAGATGCAAATCTCGAGATCAAGATGTCGAGAAGAGGAAATCGAGTCCCTAAATGTCGAGATCCTGCAAAACGAAAACATTGATTTTTGAAAATCTGAAACCTGTTCTGAATAGCCCTGAAAGTCGAGATTCTCCTGTATCAGTTTCAAGCCAAAAACGTTTCTGCAGCAGTGAAAAATAAGGATTTCGAGATCTCAATGTAGAGATCTTCGAAATATAAAAATTGTGGAAAACGAAAAAAGAGATATGCTGCTGGATCGGTTTTGAAAGGCGAATCCAACAGTATGATTTTTACAAAATTTCGTTCACAAACGAGATTACAGGAGCAAATCTCTACATGTAGAAAAACAGAAGAAAAAACAGAGCAGTTCTTCGTTAGATCCAAAAAATCGCAGACAGATCCAACCTGTTTCACGCCTCGGCTCTGATACCAATTGTTAGTCCCAGAATACTAACAATCATACAACCATAGCAGTGATAAAGAAGCAGATAGAAAGAAATCGACAAGATTGAACGCGAATCTTGTATACCGTATGAACCTGCCGCTATTCTCCCTGGAGAAGGAGAGCAGCGGCAACCCTAATTTCTCTCTATCTCTCCTCTTCGCCTCTAAGCCTCTTTCGATCAGTTTGGGTTCCCGTAAGTTAGCCTCCATTTATAGGAGAAGTTGGCTAACTTACGGGTTACAAGGAAGCCCACGGGCTGATACACATTTGTGGCCCGTATTACACGTTTAATTAATAACTACACAAATACAAAGATAACTAACTAGATTGAACACCATAAAATATTCCCAACACGCTCCAAACGGTTAAACACACAGCAAGATATGAGTGTCACAAATACTTAGCCTTATCTCTATGATTTAGCGTTTTCAGCGAAAATAGAGCACTGTTAGCGTAAATACAGCGTATTATAGTAATTAGGCAATCATCCCTTGATAATTTGAAACCAGCGCCTAAAGACATGTTTTCGAACTCGGTAAGATCTTTCCAACGAGATATTAAACGCTTTCAACGGCACAAAATAGAGCAAAATATGATCGCATCAAGTTCTACACGAGTTCGGAGTGAAATCTGAAACATTTGTGAATATCTGGTTAATCTGTAACTTTTAATTAATTCATTGTAAATGAAGTTTGAAAAATAGCTTTAGATCTCCGATCTATCTTTCCAACGACATATAATACGCTCCAAACGGATAAACCCACAGCAAGATATGAGTGTCACAAATACTTAGCCTAATCTCTATGATTTAGCGTTTTCAGCGAAAAGAGAGCACTTTTAGCGTAAATACAGTGTATTTGAGTAATCAGGCAATGATACCTTCATATTTTGAAACCAGCGCCTCAAGACAAGTTTTAGAACTCGGTAAGATCTTTCCAACGAGATATTAAACGCTTTCAACGGCACAAAATAGAACAAGATATGATCACATCAAATTCGACACGAGTTCGGAGTGAAATCAGAAACATTTGTGAATATATGGTTAATCTGTAATTTTAATTAATGCATTGTAAATGAAGTTGGAACAATAGCTTTAGAGCTCAGATCTATCTTTCCAACGAGATATAATACGCTCCAAACGGATAAACACACAGCAAGATATGAGTGTCACAAATACTTAGCCTTATCTCTATGATTTAGCGTTTTCAGCGAAAATAGAGCACTTTTAGCGTAAATACAATG
Organism: Cuscuta europaea; assembly: GCA_945859875.1. Lineage (NCBI taxonomy): Eukaryota > Viridiplantae > Streptophyta > Magnoliopsida > Solanales > Convolvulaceae > Cuscuta > Cuscuta europaea. The sequence goes on from CAMAPE010000028.1 coordinate 4,950,654, forward strand.
TATTTTAGTAATCAGGCAATCATCCCTTGATATTTTGAAACCAGCGCCTGAATACATGTTTTAGAAATCGGTAATAGTTTTCCAACGAGATATTAAACGCTTTCAACCGCACAAAATAGAGCAAGATATGATCGCATCAAATTCTACACGAGTTCGGAGTGAAATCCAAAACATTTGTGAATATATGGTTAATCTGTAACTTTTAATTAATGCATTGTAAATTAAGTTGGAACATTTGCTTTAGAGCTCAGATCTATCTTTCCAACGAGATATAATACGCTCCAAACGGATAAACACACAGCAAGATATGAGTGTCACAAATACTTAGCCTTATCTCTATGATTTAGCGTTTTCAGCGAAAATAGAGAACTTTTAGCGTAAATACAATGTATTTTAGTAATCAGGCAATCATCCCTTGATATTTTGAAACCAGCGCCTGAATATAAGTTTTAGAACTCGGTGAGCTTTCCAACGAGAAATTAAACGCTTTCAACGGCACAAAATAGGGCAAGATATGATCGCATCAAATTCTACCCGAGTTCATCGTGAAATCAGAAACATTTGTGAATATATGGTCAATCTGTAACTTTTAATTAATGCATTGTAAATGACGTTGGAACAATAGCTTTAGAGCTCAGATCTATCTTTCCAACGAGATGTCATACGCTCCACACACACAGCAAGATATGAGTGTCACAAATACTTAGCCTTATCTCTATGATTTAGCATTTTCAGCGAAATTAGAGCACTTTTAGCGTAAATACAGTGTATTTTAGTAATTATGCAATCATCCCTTGCTATTTTAAAACCAGCGCCTGAAGACAAGTTTTAGAACATGGTAAGATCTTTCCAACGAGATATTAAACGCTTTCAACGGCACAAAATAGAGCAAGATATGATCGCATCAAATTCTACACGAGTTCGGAGTGAAATCAGAAACATTTGTGAATATATGGTTAATCTGTAACTTTTAATTAATACATTGTAAATGAAGTTGGAACAATAGCTTTAGAGCTCCGATCTATCTTTCCAACTAGATATAATACGATCCAAACGGATAAACACACAGCAAGATATGAGTGTCACAAATACATAGCCTTATCTCTATGATTTAGCATTTTCAGCGAAAATAGAGCACTTTTAGCGGAAATACAGTGTATTTTAGTAATAAGGAAATCATCCCTTGCTATTTTGAAACCAGCGCCTGAATACAAGTTCTAGAACTTGGTAAGATCTTTCCAACGAGATATTAAACGATTTCAATGGCACAAAATAAAGCAAGATATGATCGCATCAAATTCTACACGAGGTCGGATTGAAATCAGAAACATTTGTTTATATATGGTTAATCTGTAACTTTTAATTAATGCATTGTAAATGAAGTTGGAACAATAGATTTAGAGCTCCGATCTATCTTTCCAACGAGATGTAATACGCCCCAAACGGATAAACACTCAGTAGGGTATGAGTGTCACAAATACTTAGCCTTATCTCTATGATTTAGCGGTTTCAGCTAAAATAGAGCACTTTTAGCGTAAATACAGTGTATTTTAGTAATTAAGCAATAATCACTTGATTGTTTGAAACCAGCGCCTGAAGACAAGTTTTAGAACTCGGTAAGATCATTCAAACGAGATATTAAACGCTTTCAACGGCACAACAAAGAGCAAGATATGATCGCATCAAATTCTACACGAGTTCGGAGTGAAATCAGAAACATTTGTGAATATATGGATAATATGTAACTTTAAACTAATGCATTGTAAATGAAGTTGGAACAATAGTTTTAGACCTCCGATAGATCTTTCCAACGAGATATAATACGCTCCAAACGGATAAACACACAGCAAGATATGAGTGTCACAAATACTTAGCCTTATCTCTATGATTTAGCGTTTTCAGCGAAAATAGAGCACTTTTAGCGTAAATACAGTGTATTTTAGTAATTAGACAATCATCCCTTGATATTCTGAAACCAGAGCCTGAAGACAAGTTTTAGAACTCGGTAAGATCTTTCCAACGAGATATTAAACGCTTTCAACGGCACATAATAGAGCAAGATATGATCGCATCAAATTCTACACGAGTTCGGAGTGAAATCTGAAACATTTGTGAATATCTGGTTAATTTGTAACTTTTAATTAATGCATTGTAAATGAAGTTGGAACAATAGCTTTAGAGCTCCGATCTATCTTTCCAACGAGATATAATGTGCGTAAATACAGTGTATTTTAGTAATTTGGCAATCATCCCTTGATATTTTAGAACAAGCGCCTGAAGACAAGTTTTAGAACTCGGAAAATAGAGCAAGATAAGGTCGCATAAAATTCTACACGAGTTCCGAGTAAAATCAGAAACATTTGTGAATATATGGTTAATCTGTAACTTTTAATTAATGCATTGTAAATGAAGTTGGAACAATAGCTTTAGAGCTCCGATCTATCTTTCCAACGAGATATAATACTCTACAAACGGATAAACACACAGCAAGATATGAGTGTCACAAATACTTAGCCGTATCTCTATGATTTAGCGTTTTCAGCGAAAATAGAGCACTTTTAGCGTAAATACAGTGTATTTTAGTAATTAGGAAATCATCCCTTGAAATTTTGAAACCATCGCCTGAAGACAAGTTTGAGAACTCGGTATGGTCTTTTAAACGAGATATTAAACGCTTTCAACGGCAAACAATAGAGCAAGATATAATCGCATCAAATTCTACACGAGTTCGGAGTGAAATCAGAAACATTTGTGAATATATGGTTAATCTGTAACTTTTAATTAATGCATTGTGAATGAAGTTGGAACAATAGCTTTAGAGCACCGATCTATCTTTCCAACGAGATATAATATGCTCCAAATGGATAAACACACAGCAAGATATGAGTGTCACAAATACTTAGCCTTATCTCTATGATTTAGCGTTTTCAGCGAAAATAGAGCACTTTTTTGCGTAAATACAGTGTATTTTAGTAATTAGGCAATCATCCATTGATATTTTGAAACCAGCGCCTGAAGACAAGTTTAAGAACTCGGTATGATATTTCCAACGCTTTCAATGGCACAAAATAGAGCAAGATATGATCGCATCAAATTCTACACGAGTTCGGAGTGAAACCAGAAACATTTGTGAATATATGGTTAATCTGTAACTTTTGATTAATTCATTGTAAATGAAGTTGGAACAATAGCTTTAGAGCGCCGATCTATCTTTCCAACCAGATATATTACGCTCCAAACGTATAAACACATAACAAGATATGAGTGTCACAAATACTTAGCCTTATCTCTATGATTTAGCGTTTTCAGCGAAAATAGAGCACATTTAGCGTAAATAAAGTGTATTTTAGTAATTAGGCAATCATCCCTTGATATTTTGAAACCGGCGACTGAAGATAAGTTTTAGAACTCGGTAAGATCTTTCCAACGAGATATTAAACGCTTTCAACGGCACAAAATAGAGCAAGATATGATCGCATCGAATTCTACACGAGTTCGGAGTGAAATCAGAAACATTTGTGAATATATCGTTAATCTGTAACTATTAATTAATGCATTGTAAATAAATCTGGAACAATAGATTTAAAGCTCCGATCAATCTTTCCAACGAGATATAATACGCTCCAAACGGATAAACACACAGCAGGATATGAGTGTCACAAATACTTAGCCTTATCTCTAGGATTTAGCGTTTTCAGCGAAAATAGAGCACTTTTAGCGTCAATACAGTGTATTTTAGTAATTAGGCAATCATCCCTAGATATTTTGAAACCAGCGCCTGACGACAAGTTTTAGAAATCGGTAAGATCTTTCAAACGAGATATTAAACGCTTTCAACGGCACAAAATAGAGCAATATATGATCGCATCAAATTCTACACGAGTTCGGAGTGAAATCAGAAACATTTGTGAATATATGGTTAATCTGTAACTTTTGTTTAATTCATTGTAAATGAAGTTGGAACAATAGCTTTAGAGCTCCGATCTATCTTTCCAACGAGATATAATACGCTCGAAACGGATAAACACACAGCAAGATATGAGTGTCACAAATACATAGCCTTATCTCTAAGATTTTGCGTTTTCAGCGAAAATAGAGTACTTTTAGCGTAAATACAGTGTATTTTAGTAATTAGGCATTCATCCCTTGATATTTTGAAACCATCTCCTGAAGACAAGTTTTAGAACTCGGTAAGATTTTTCCAACTAGATATTAAACGCTTTCAAAGGCACAAAATAGAGCATGATATGATCGCATCACATTCTACATGAGTTCGGAGTGAAATCAGAAACATTTGGGAATATATGGTTAATCTGTAACTTTTAATTAATGCATTGTAAATGAAGTTGGAACAATAGCTTTAGATCTCCGATCTATCTTTCCAACGAGATATAATACGCTCCAAACGGATAAACACACAGCCAGATATGAGCGTCACAAATACTTAGCCTTATCTCTACGATTTAGCGTTTTCAGCGAAAACAGAGCACTTTTAACGTAAATGCAGTGTATTTTATTAATTAGGCACTCATCCCTTGATATGTTGAAACTAGTGCCTGAATAAACGTTTTAGAACTCGATAAGATCTTTCCAACGAGATATTAAACGCTTTAAACGGCACAAAATAGAGCAAGATATGATCGCATCAAATTCTACACGAGTTCGAAGTGAAATCAGAAACATTTGTTAATATATGGTTAATCTGTAAGTTTTAATTAATGCATTGTAAATGAAGTTGGAACAATAGCTTTAGAGCTCCGATCTATCTTTCCAACGAGATATAACACGCTCCAAACGGATAAACACACAACAAGATATGAGTGTCCAAAATACTTAGCCTTATCTCTATGATTTAGCGTTTTCAGCGAAAATAGATCACTTTTAGAGAAAATACAGTGTATTTTAGTATTGAGGCAATCAACCCTTGATATTTTGAAACCAGCGCCTGAATACAAGTTTTAGAACTCGGTAAGATCATTCCAACGAGATATTAAACGCTTTCAACGGCATAAAATAGACCAAGATATGATCGCATCAAATTCTACACGAATTCGGAGTGAAATCAGAAACATTTGTGAATATATGGTTAATCTGTAACTTTTAATTAACGCATTGTAAATGAAGTTGGAACAATAGCTTTAGATCTCCGATCTATCTTTCCAACGAGATATAATACACTCCAAACGGATAAACACACAGCAAGATATGAGTGTCACAAATACTTAGCCTTATCTCTATGATTTAGCGTTTTCACCGAAAATAGAGCACTTTTAGCGTAAATACAGTGTATTATAGTAATTTGGCAATCATCCCTTGATATTTTAAAACCCGTTCCTGAAGACAAGTTTTAGAACTCGGTAAGATCTTTCCAACGAGATATTAAACGTTTTCAACGGCACAAAAGAGAGGAAGATATGATCGCATCAAATTCTACACGAGTTCGGAGTGATATCAGAAACATTTGTGAATATATGGTTAATATGTAACCTTTAACTAATGCATTGTAAATGAAGATGGAACAATAGTTTTAAAGCTCCGATCTATCTTTCCAACGAGATATAATACGCTCCAAACGGATAAACACACAGCCAGATATGAGTGTCATAAATACTTAGCCTTATCTTTATGATTTAGCGATTTCAGCAAAAATAGAGCACTTTTAGAGTGAATACAGTGTATTTCAGTAATTAGGCAATCGTCCCTTGATATGTAAACCAGCGCCTGAAGACAAGTTTTAGAACTCGGTAAGATCTTTCCAACGAGATATTAAACGCTTTCAACGGCACAAAATAGAGCATGATATGATCGCATCACATTCTACACGAGTTCGGAGTGAAATCAGAAACATTTGTGAATATATGGTTAATCTGTAACTTTTAATTAATGCATTGTAAATGAAGTTGGAACAATATCTTTAGATCTCCGATCTATTTTTCCAACTAGATATAATACGCTCCAAACGGATAAACACACAGCAAGATATGAGTGTCACAAATACTTAGCCTTATCTCAATGATTTAGCGTTTTCGGCGAAAATAGAGCACTTTTAGCGTAAATACAGTGTATGTTAGTAATTAGGCAATCATCCCTTGATATTTTGAAACCAGCGCCTGAAGACAAGTTTTAGAACTCGGTAAGATCTTTCCAACTAGATGTTAAACGCTTTCAAAGGGAGAAAATAGAGCATGATATGATCGCATCACATTCTACACGAGTTCGGAGTGAAATCAGAAACATTTGTGAATATATGGTTAATATGTAACTTTTAACTAATGCATTGTAAATGAAGTTGGAAACATAGTTTTAGAGCTCCGATCTATCTTTCCAACGAGAAATTATTACGATCCAAACGGATAAACACTCAGCAAGATATGAGTGTCACAAATACTTAGCGTTATCTCTATGATTTAGCGTTTTCAGCGAAAATAGAGCACTTTTAGCGTAAGTACAGTGTATTTTAGTAATCAGGAAATCATCCCTTGATATTTTGAAACCAGCGCCTGAAGACAAGTTTTACTACTCGTTATGATCTTTCCAACAAGATATTAAACGCTTTCAACGGCACAAAATAGAGCAAGATATGATCGCATCAAATTCTACACGAGTTCGGAGTGAAATCAGAAACATTTGTGAATATATGGTTAATATGTAACTTTTAATTAATGAATTGCAAATGAAGTTGGAACAATAGCTTTAGAGCTCCGATCTATCTTTCCAACGAGATGTAATACGCTCCAAACGGATAAACACACAGCAAGATATGAGTGTCACAAATACTTTGCCGTATCTCTATGATTTAGCGTTTTCAGCGAAAATAGAGCACGTTTAACGTAAATACAGTGTATTTTAGTAATTAGGCAATCATCCCTTGATATTCTGAAACCAGAGCCTAAAGACAAGTTTTAGAACTCGGTAAGATCTTTCCAACGAGATATAATACGCTCCAAACGGGTAAACACACAGCAAGATATGAGTGTCACAAATACTAGCCTTATCTCTATGATTTAGCGTTTTCAGCGAAAATAGAGCACTTTTAGCGTAAATACAGTGTAGTTTAGTAATTAGGCAATCATCCCTTGCTATTTTGAAATAACGCCTGAAGTCAAGTTTTAGAACTTGGTAAGATCTTTCCAACGAGATATTAAACGCTTTCAATGGCACAAAATAAAGCAAGATATGATCGCATCAAATTCTACACGAGTTCGGAGTGAAATCAGAAACATTTGTGAATATATGGTTAATATGTAACCTTTAACTAATGCATTGTAAATGAAGTTGGAAAAATAGTTTTAAAGCTCCGATCTATATTTCCAACGAGATATAATACGCTCCAAACGGATAAACACACAGCAAGATATGAGTGTCACAAATACTTAGCCTTATCTCTATGATTTAGCGTTTTCAGCGAAAATACAGTTTATTTTAGTAATTAGGCAATCATCCCTTGATATTCTGAAACCGGAGCCTGAAGACAAGTTTTAGAAATCGGTAAGATCTTTCCAACGAGATATTAAACGCTTTCAACGGCACAAAATAGAGCATGATATGATCGCATCACATTCTACACGAGTTCGGAGTGAAATCAGAAACATTTGTGAATATATGGTTAATCTGTAACTTTTAACTAATGCATTGTAAATGAAGTTGGAACAATAGCTTTAGATCTCCGATCTATCTTTCCAGCTAGATATAATACGCTCCAAACGGATAAACACACAGCCAGATATGAGCGTCACAAATACTTAGCCTTGTCTCTATGATTTAGCGTTTTCAGCAAAAACAGAGCACTTTTAACCTAAATGCAATGTATTTTATTAATTAGGAAATCATCCCTTGATATGTTGAAACTAGTGCCTGAATAAACGTTTTAGAACTCGGTAAGATCTTTCCAACGAGATATTAAACGCTTTCAACGGCACAAAATAGAGCAAGATATGATCGCATCAAATTCTACATGAGTTCGAAGTGAAATCAGAAACATTTGTTAATATATGGTTAATCTGTAACTTTTAATTAATGCATTGTAAATGAAGTTGGAACAATAGCTTTAGAGCTCCGATCTATCTTTCCAACGAGATATAACACGCTCCAAACGGATAAACACACAACAAGATATGAGTGTCAAAAATACTTAGCCTTATCTCTATGATTTAGTGTTTTCAGCGAAAATAGAGTACGTTTTGCGTAAATACAGTGTATTTTAGTAATTAGGCAATCATCCCTTGATATTTTGAAACCAGCGCCTGAAGAAAAGTTTTAGAACTCGGTACGATGTTTCCAACGAGATATTAAATGCTTTCAACGGCACAAAATAGAGCAAGATATGATCGCATCAAATTCTACACGAGTTCGGAGTGAACTCAGAAACATTTGTGAATATATGCTTCATCTGTAACTTTTAATTAATGCATTGTAAATGAAGTTGGAACAATAGCTTTAGAGCTCCGATCTATATTTCCAACGAGATATAATACGCTCCAAACGTATAAACACACAGCAAGATATGAGTCTCACAAACACTTAGCCTTATCTCTATGATTCAGCGTTTTCAGCGAAAATAGAGTACTTTTTGCGTAAATACAGTGTATTTTAGTAATTAGGCAATCATCCCTTGATATTTTGAAACCAGCGCCTGATCAAAAAGATTGCTCTGATTAGGAATCAGATTCTTTCACATTTTGGCAATATTGATGATGCCATTACTTTCCTTAATGGTTGCCAAACTAATGGGAAGTTGTCCTCGGCCAAGATCTATAATCTTCTTAGAATTAAAGGGGGAACTCATATGTGGATGTCTTTCATTTGGAAGAACTACATTCCCCCTAAATTCTCCTTCACGGTTTGGTTGGCTTTTAGGGATCGGCTTGCTACTTTTGACAATTTGCACAGATTGGATGTTGTGAACATCTGTCCTTTTTGCAAGGGTGGTCCGGAAACGGTACCACACCTATTTTTTGCTTGTGTTTTTTCAGGAAAGGTGTGGCATATGGTGAAGAGCTGGCTGGATATCCCTAGGCAGATGGGGACCTTGCATAGCTCGCTGAAGTGGATAAAGAGGAAGAGACAAGGATCCGGCATCAAAGCAAAGACGGCTAGGATTGCTTTTTGCTGCTCCATCTATTGGATTTGGAGGACTCGGAATGCTGCTTGTTTCGATGGCTTGGTTCCTAAAGTGGATGATTTTTTTGCTAAAATCCAGTTTGTTGTCTACAAGATCCTTTATAGCCTTTATGCTTACGAGCTTGTAACTGTTTAATGCCTTTGTGGTGTTGTTTTTGACTGTACTTTTGTGCCTTTTTGTGCTGCATCTTCACTCCTCTAGGTGTTGATGTGGCGTTGGCTGTTGT
>CAMAPE010000028.1:4990000-5005000 GCA_945859875.1 Cuscuta europaea
GATCTTACCGAGTTCTAAAACTTGTCTTCAGGCGCTGGTTTCAAAATATCAAAGGATGATTGCCTAATTACTAAAATCCACTGTATTTACGCTAAACGTTCTCTATTTTCGCTGAAAACGCTAAATCATAGAGATAAGGCTAAGTATTTGTGACACTCATATCTTTCTGTGTGTTTATCCGTTTGGAGCGTATTATATCTCGTTGGAAAGATAGATCGGAGCTCTAAAACTATTGTTCCAACTTCATTTACAATGCATTAGTTAAAATTTTCATATTAACCATATATTCACAAATGTTTCTGATTTCACTCCGAACTCGTGTAGAATTTGACGCGATCATATCTTGCTCTATTTTGTGCCTTTGAAAGCGTTTAACATCTCGTTGGAAACATCTTACCGAGTTCTAAAACTTGTCTTCAGGCGCTGGTTTCAAACTATCAGGGGATGATTGCCTAATTACTAAAATACACTGTATTTACGCTAAAAGTCCTCTATTTTCGCTGAAAACGCTAAATCATCGAGATAAGGCTAAGTATTTGTGACACTCATATCTTGCTGAGTGTTTATCCGTTTGGAGCGTATTATATCTCGTTGGAAAGATAGATCGGATCTCTAAAGCTACTGTTCAGACTTCATTTACAATGCATTAATTAAAAGTTACTGATTAACCATATATTCACAAATGTTTCTAATTTCACTCCGAACTCGTGTAGAATTTGATGCGATCATATCTTGCTCTATTTTGTGCCATTGAAAGCGTTTAATATCTCGTTGGAAAGATATTACCGAGTTCTAAAATTTGTATTCAGGCGATGGTTTCAAAATATCAAGGGATGATTGCCTAATTACTAAAATACACTTTATTTACGCTAAAAGTGCTCTATTTTCGCTGAAAACGCTAAATCATAGAGATAAGGCTAAGTATTTGTGACACTCATATCTTGCTGTGTGTTTATCCGTTTGGAGCGTATTATATCTCGTTGGAAAGATAGATCGGAGATCTAAAGCTATTGTTCCAACTTCATTTACAATGCATTAATTAAAAGTTATAGATTAACCATATATTCACAAATGTTTCTGATTTCACTCTGAACTCGTGTAGAATTTGATGCGATCATATCTTGCTTTATTTTGTGCCTTTGAAAGCGTTTAATATATCGTTGGAAAGATCTTACCAAGTTCTAAAACTTGTCTTTAGGCTCCGGTTTCAAAATAGCAAGGGATGATTGCCTAATTACTAAAATACACTGTATTTACGCTAAAAGTGCTCTATTTTCGCTGAAAACGCTAAATCATAGAGATAAGGCTACGTATTTGTGACACTCATATCTTGCTCTGTGTTTATCCGTTTGGAGCGTATTTTATCTCGTTGTAAAGATAGATCGGAGATCTTAAGCTATTGTTCCAACTTCATTTACAACGCATTAATTAAAAGTTACAGATTAACCATATATTCCCAAATGTTTCTGATTTCACTCCGAACTCGTGTAGAATGTGATGCGATCATATCATGCTCTATTTTGTGCCGTTGAAAGCGTTTAATATCTCATTGGAAAGATCATGTTGAGTTCTAAAACTTGTATTCAGGCGCTGGTTTCAAAATATCAAGGGATGATTGCCTAATTACTAAAATACACTGTATTTACGCTAAAAGTGCTCTAATTTTGCTGAAAACACTAAATCATAGAGATAAGACTAAATATTTGTGACACTCATATGTTGCTGTGTGTTTATCTGTTTGAATCGTATTATATCTAGTTGGAAAGATAGATCGGAGCTCTAAAGCTATTGTTCTAACTTCATTTACAATGAGTTAATTAAAAGATACAGATTAACCATATATTCACAAATGTTTCTGATTTCACTCTGAACTCGTGTAGAATTTGATGCGATCATATCTTGCTCTATTTTGTGCCGTTCAAAGCGTTTTATATCTCGTTGGAAATATCATACCGAGTTCTAAAACTTGTCTTCAGGCGCTGGTTTCAAAATATCGAGGGATGATTGCCTAATTACTAAAATACACTGTATTTACGCTAAAAGTGCTCTATTTTCACTGAAAACGCTAAATCTTAGAGATAAGGCTAAGTATTTGTGACACTCATATCTTGCTGTGTGTTTATCCATTTGGAGCGTATTATATCTAGTTGGAAAGATAGATCTGGGCTCGAAAGCTATTGTTCCAACTTCATTTACAATGCATTAATTAAAAGTTACAAATTAACCATATATTCACAAATGTTTCTGATTTCACTCTGAACTCGTGTAGAATTTGATGCGATCATATCTTGCTCTATTTTGTGCCGTTGAAAGCGTTTAATATCTCGTTGGAAAGATATTAATGAGTTCTAAAACTTGTCTTCAGGCGCTGGATTCAAAATATCAAGGGATGACTGCCTAATCACTAAATTACACTGTATTTACGCTAAAAGTGCCCTATTTTCTCCGAAAACGGTAAATCATAGAGATAAGGCTAAGTATTTTTGACACTCGTATCTTGCTGAGTGTTTATCCATTTTGATTTTATTATATCTCGTTGGAAAGATAGATCGGAGCTCTAACGCTATTGTTCCAACTTCATTTACAATGCATTAATTAAAAGTTACAGATTAACCATAAATTCACAAATGTTTCTGATTTCACTCCGAAGTCGTGTATAATTTTATACGATCATATCTTCCTCTAATTTTTACCGTTGAAAGCCTTTAATATCTCGGTTGAAAGATCTTACCGAGTTCTAAAACTTGTCTTCAGGCGCTGGTTTCAAAATAGCAAGGGATAATTGCCTAATTTCTAAAATACACTGTATTTACGCTAAAAGTGCTCTAGTTTAGTTGAAAACGCTAAATCATAGAGATAAGGCTAAGTATTTGTGACACTCATATCTTGCTGTGTGTTTATCCGTTTGGAGCGTATTATATCTCGTTGGAAAGATAGATCAGAGATTTAAAGCTATTGTTCCAACTTCATTTACAATGCATTAATTAAAAGTTACAGATATACCATATATTCACAAATGTTTCTGATTTCACTCCGAACTCGTGTAGAATGTGATGCGATCATATCTTGCTCTATTTTGTGCCGTTGAAAGCGTTTAATATCTCGTTGGAAAGATCTTAATGAGTTCTAAAACTTGTCTTCAGGCGCTGGTTTCAAAATATCAAGGGATGACTGCCTAATTACTAAAATACACTGTATTTATGCTAAAAGTGCTCTATTTTCGCTGAAAACGGTAAATCATAGAGATAAGGCTAAGTATTTCTGACACTCGTATCTTGCTGTGTGTTTATCCGTTTCGAGCGTATTATATCTCGTTGGAAAGATAGATCGGAGTTTTAAAGCTATTGTTCCAACTTCATTTACAATGCATTAATTAAAAGTTACAGATTAACCGTATATTCAAAAATGTTTCTGATTTCACTCCGAACTCGTGTAAAATTAAATGTGATCATAAATTGGTCTATTTTGTGCCGGTTAAAGCGTTTAATATCTCGTTGGAAAGATCTTTACGAGTTCTAAAATTTGCTTCAGTCTCCGGTTTCAAAATATCAAGGGATGATTGCCTAATTACTAAAATACACTGTATTTACGCTAAAAGTGCTCTATTTTCGCTGAAAATGCTAAATCATAGAGATAAGGCTATGTATTTGTGACACTCATATCTTGCTGTGTGTTTATCCGTTTGGAGCGTATTATATCTCGTTGGAAAGATAGATGGGAGATATAAAGCTATTGTTCCAACATCATTTACAATGCATTAATTAAAAGTTACAGATTAACCATATATTCCCAAATGTTTCTGATTTCACTCCGAACTCGTGTAGAATGTGATGCGATCATATAATGCTCTATTTTGTGCCATTGAAAGCGTTTAATATCTCGTTCGAAAGATCTTACCGAGTTCTAAAACTTGTCTTCAGGCTCTGGTTTCAGAATATCAAGGGATGATTGCCTAATTACTAAAATACTCTGTATTTACGCTAAAAGTGCTTTATTTTCGCTGAAAACGCTACATCATAGAGATAAGGCTAAGTATATGTGACACTCATATCTCTAAAGCTATTGTTCCAACTTCATTTACAATGGATTAATTAAAAGTTACAGATTAACCATATATTCACAAATGTTTCTGATTTCACTATAAACTCGTGTAGAATTTGATGCGATCACATCTTGCTCTATTTTGTGCCGTTGAAAGCGTTTAATATCTCGTTGGAAGGATCTTGCCGAGTTCTAAATCTTGTCTTCATGCGCGGGTTTCAAAGTATAAAGGGATGATTGCCTAATTACTGAAATACACTGTATTTACGCTAAACGTGCTCTATTTTCGCTGAAAACGCTAAATCATAGAGATAAGGCTAAGTATTTGTGACACTCGTATCTTGCTGTGTGTTTATCCGTTTGGAACTTATTATATCTCGTTGGAAAGATAGATCGGAGATCTAAAGCTATTGTTCCAACTTCATTTGCAATGCATTAATTAAAAGTTACAGATTAACCATATATTCACAAATGTTTCTAATTTCACTCCGAACTCGTGTAGAATTTGATGCGATCATATCTTGCTCTATTTTGTGCCGTTGAAAGCGTTTAATATCTAGATGGAAAGATCTTACCAAGTTCTAAAACTTGTCTTCAGGCGCTGGTTTCAAAATAGCAAGGGATGATTGCCTAATTACTAAAATACACTGTATTTACGCTAAAAGTGCTCTATTTTCGCTGAAAACGCTAAATCATAGAGATAAGACTAAGTATTTGTGACACTCATATCTTGCTGTGTGTTTATCCGTTTGGAGCGTATTATATCTCGTTGGAAAGATAGATCGGATATCTAAAGGTATTGTTCCAACTTCATTTACAATGCATTAATTAAAAGTTACAGATTAACGATATATTCCCATATGTTTCTAATTTCACTCCGAACTCGTGTAGAATGTGATGCGATCATATCATGCTCTATTTTGTGCCATTGAAAGCGTTTAATATCTCGTTGGAAAGATCTTACCGAGTTCTAAAACTTGTCTTCAGGCTCTGGTTTCAGAATATCAAGGGATGATTGCCTAATTACTAAAATACTCTGTTTTTACGCTAAAAGTGCTCTATTTTCGCTGAAAATGCTAAATCATAGAGATAAGGCTAAGTATTTGTGACACTCATATCTTGCTGTGTGTTTATCCGTTTGGAGCGTATTATAACTCGTTGGAAAGATAGATCGGAGATCTAAAGCTATTGTTCCAACTTCATTTACAATGCATTAATTAAAAGTTACAGATTAACCATATATTCACAAATGTTTCTGATTTCACTCCGAACTCGTGTAGAATTTGATGCGATCATATCTTGCTCTATTTTGTGCCGTTGAAAGCGTTTAATATCTCGTTGGAAAGATCTTACCGATTTTTAAAACTTGTCTTCAGGTGCTGGTTTCAAAATATCTAGGGATGATATCCTAGTTACTGAAATACACTGTATTTACGCTAAACGTGTTATATTTTCGCTGAAAACGCTACATCATAGAGATAAGGCTAAGTATTTGTGACACTCATATCTTGCTGTGTGTTTATCCGTTTGGAGCGTATTATATCTCGTTGGAAAGATAGATCGGAGATCTAAAGCTATTGTTCCAACTTCATTTACAATGCATTAATTAAAAGTTACAGATTAACCATATATTCCCAAATGTTTCTGATTTCACTCCGAACATGTGTAGAATGTGATGCGATCATATCATGCTCTATTTTGTGCCATTTAAAGCGTTTAATATATCGTTGGAAAGATCTTACCGAGTTCTAAAACTTGTCTTCAGGCTGTAGTTTCAAAATATCAAGGGATGATATCCTAATTACTAGAATACACTGTATTTACGCTAAAAGTGCTCTATTTTCACTGAACACGCTACATCATAGAGATAAGGCTAAGTATTTGTGACACTCATATCTTGCTGTGTGTTTATCCGTTGGGAACTTATTATATTTCGTTGGAAAGATAGATTGGAGATCTAAAGCTATTGATCCAACTTCATTTACAATGCATTAATTAAAAGTTTCAGATTAACCATATATTCACAAATGTTTCTAATTTCACTCCGAACTCGTGTAGAATTTGATGCGATCATATCTTTCTCTATTTTGTGCCGTTGAAAGCGTTTAATATCTCGATCGAAAGATCTTACCAAGTTCTAAAACTTGTCTTCAGGCGCTGGTTTCAAAATAGCAAGGGATGATTGCCTAATTACTAATATACATTGTATTTACGCTAAAAGTGCTCTATTTTCGCTGAAAACGCTAAATCATAGAGATAAGACTAAGTATTTGTGACACTCATATCTTGCTGTGTGTTTATCCGTTTGGAGCGTATTATATCTCGTTGGAATGATAGATCGGAGATCTAAAGCTATTGTTCCAACTTCATTTACAATGCATTAATTAAAAGTTACAGATTAACCATATATTCCCAAATGTTTCTGATTTCACTCGGAACTCGTGTAGAATGTGATGCGATCATATCATGCTCTATTTTGTGCTGTTGAAAGCGTTCAATATCTCGTTGGAAAGATCTTACCGAGTTCTAAAACTTGTATTTAGTCTCTGGTTTCAGAATATCAAGGGATGATTGCCTAATTACTAAAATACACTGTATTTACGCTAAAAGTGCTCTATTTTCGCTGAAAACGCTAAATCATAGAGATAAGGCTAAGTATTTGTGACACTCATATCTTGCTGTGTGTTTATCCGTTTCGAGCGTATTATATCTCGTTGGAAAGATAGATCGAAGCTCTAAAGCTATTGTTCCAACTTCATTTACAATGCATTAATTAAAAGTTACAGATTAACCATATATTCACAAATGTTTCTGATTTCACTCCGAACTCGTGTAAAATTAGATGTGATCATAAATTGCTCTATTTTGTGCTGTTGAAAGCGTTTAATATCTCGTTGAAAGATCTTACCGAGTTCTAAAACTTGTCTTCAGGCTCTGGTTTCAGAATATCAAGGGATGATTGCCTAATTACTAAAATACACTGTATTTACGCTAAAAGTGCTCTATTTTCGCTGAAAACGATAAATCATAGAGATAAGGCTAAGTATTTGTGACACTCATATCTTGCTGTGTGTTTATCCGTTTGGAGCGTGTTCTATCTCGTTGGAAAGATAGATCGGAGCTCTAAAGATATTGTTCCAACTTCATTTACAATTCATTAATTAAAAGTTACAGATTAACCATATATTAACAAATGTTTCTGATTTCACTTCGAACTCGTGTAGAATTTGATGCGATCATATCTTGCTCTATTTTGTGCCGTTGAAAGCGTTTAATATGTCGTTGGAAAGATCTTACCGAGTTCTAAAACGTTTATTCAGGAACTAGTTTC
Source organism: Cuscuta europaea (assembly GCA_945859875.1). Lineage (NCBI taxonomy): Eukaryota > Viridiplantae > Streptophyta > Magnoliopsida > Solanales > Convolvulaceae > Cuscuta > Cuscuta europaea. Next base: position 4,997,373 of record CAMAPE010000028.1, read on the forward strand.
AATATATCAAGGGATTATTGCCTAATTAATAAAATACACTGCATTTACGTTAAAAGTGCTCTATTTTCGCTGAAAACGCTAAATGTTTGTGACACTCATATCTTGCTGTGTGTTTATACGTTTGGAGCGTATTATATCTCGTTGTAAAGACAGATCGGAGCTCTAAAGCTATTGTTCCAACTTCATTTATAATGCATTAATTAAAAGTTACAGATGAAGCATATATTCACAAATGTTTCTGAGTTCACTCCGAACTCGTGTAGAATTTGATGCGATCATATCTTGCTCTATTTTGTGCCGTTGAAAGTGTTTAATATCTCGTTGGAAACATCTTACCGAGTTCTAAAACTTGTCTTCAGGCGCTGGTTTCAAAAAATCAAGGGATGAGTGCCTAATTACTAAAATACACTGTATTTACGCTAAAAGTGCTCTATTTTCGCTGAAAACGCTAAATCTTAGAGATAAGGCTAAGTATTTATGACACTCATATCTTTCTTTGTGTTTATCCGTTTGGAGTGTATTATATCTCGTTGGAAAGATAGATCGGATCTATAAAGCTATTGTTCCAACTTCATTTACAATGCATTAATTAAAAGTTACAGATTAACCATATATTCACAAATATTTCTGATCTCACTCCGAACTCGTGTAGAATTTGATGCGATCATATCTTGCTCTATTTTTTGCCGTTGAAAGCGTTTTATATCTCGTTGGAAACATCTTACTGAGTTATAAAACTTGTCTTCAGGCGCTGGTTTCAAAATATCAAGGGATGATTGCTAAATTACTAAAATACACTGTATTTACGCTAAATGTGCTCTATTATTAGCGTTTTAAATTAATGCATTGTAAATGAAGTTGGAACAATAGCTTTAGAGCTCCGATCTATCTTTCCAACGAGATATAATACGCTCCAAACGGATAGACACACAACAAGATATGAGTGTCACAATTAATTAGCCTTATCTCTATGATTTAGCGTTTTCAGTGAAAATAGAGCACTTTTAGCGTATATACAGTGTATTTTAGTAATTAGGCAATCATCCCTTGATATTCTGAAACCAGCGCCTGAAGACATGTTTTAGAAATCGGTAAGATATTTCCATCGAGATATTAAACGTTTTCAACGGCACAAAATAGAGCAAGATATGATTGCATCAAATTCTACACGAGTTCAGAGTGAAATCAGAAACATTTGTGAATATATGGTTAATCAGTAACTTTTAATTAATTCGTTGTAAATTAAGTTGGAACAATAGCTTTAGATCTCCCATCTATCTTTCGAACGAGATATAATACGCTCCAAACGGATAAACACACAGCAAGATATGAGTGTCACGAATACTTAGCCTTATCTATATAGTGTAAATATCAAGGGATGATTTGAACAGGCTCAGCTTCCATCTTTTTCTTCTTCTTCCTATATTGTGTAATTTTTTCCCAGTAGTCATCAAGAATTTTCTGTTCCTCTTCATCCCTTGGCTCATCATCCGATTCCTCATCTTCTGTGTCCTCTTCCCCCTCTGATTCAGTCATGGCAGCCGATACATTCTTATCATCACCTTTGGAAGACCCTTGGGCAGTCGGCTCTGACCTTGCATCTCCCTGATCAGTGTGCAAATCTGTGGCACCAACTCCCGGCTCAATTGTTGCATGTTCCGGCTCAATTGCACCAGCTGGTTCCGGCTGAATTGCAGCAGCAGGTTCCGGCTGAATTACACCAGCAGGTTCCGGTGCAACAGTTTCAGGCGCAGCAGGAGCAGGTTCCTTAAAAACAGCAGCATCAGGTTCCTTTAAAACCTTGCAAATAAATGGGTGGTGCCCATATTCTTTGCAATGGAAACAGTAGTTAGGAAAGGTCTCATAAACCACATATTGCTTGACTACTTTGCGGGAAGGTAGTCGAATAGGAAAAGATAGCGGCGGTGGTTTGGAGACATCAACCTCAATCAGCACCTTAGCATAGGAATGATTGCTCCTATCTTGAGTTACTTTATCCGTAGATAATGGAACCCCAACCATGGAAGCAACCTCACTCATCGCATCTTCATTCCAAAGTTTCATATGTAAATTTGGAAATTTTACCCAAATCGGGACCTTAAGGAACTCATCATCATCAAAAGAAAAATCTTCGGAGAGTGTTTTCAGCATGAGTTGTATGCCAAAAATGGTATAAGGCCCCCCTTTCAACACTTTTTCTCTATCTTCGTCAGTATGAAATTTAAAAATAACCCACCCCCTATGATGGGTTTTAACAATGCAACTCACGCCCCATGTGTTCTTCAGGTCATATATAGCCTTAAGCCCGGGGTGTTTTCCGGTGAACATTCCAACTAGGCAAAACCCCCACATTTCAACCATGGAAGGAAATTTCCTATCAACGAAGTCTAGGGAGTTGCCTTTTGGCGGGATGTACCTCAATTTGAGACCATTTGAGGGGTCTCGATTGTCTTTGAACAGTGCATTCCAAGGCTTTACAGTGGGCATCATATAGTTTGCAGCAGGTTGGCTATGAGCAGCAGGTTGGCTTTGAGCAGCAGGTTGGATTTCTGCCTGCCTGCCCTGCGCGATAACCCCTGCAGCCCCATTTGTTTTTTGGTTCTTCTCCAGTGAATTGGCATCAGTAGGTTCTGCCTGCTTAGCAACTGTGTGAGGAGCAAGCCCTTCTGTAGAGTAATCTGCCCCATTTTTTCCAGCACCTGCATCTTTCACGGTGGAATGAATTGTCCATGCTCCAGGAATCTGGATGTTAGGTGCTCCAGGGTTGCTGGAAGCAGTATTGTTCTCAGAAAATTTTGCAGCATTCGTTTGACTGAAGTCAGCTTTCTCAGTAGCATCGTTCCCTTTATTTTTAGCCATCGCAGCAGTTTTAACCATCACAGTCCCCTGTACGGTATTCCCATAGCTCAGGGAAGGAAAGTCATCCTCGATTCCGTCCAGGACAGCAAATCTAGGTGACGATCTGGTAACTCTCGTATTGGAAACCTCTCCAGCTACCTGTTTCTTCTTCGCCATTACTGGTACAGTAACCGGCAAACAGAGTTTGTTGTTCTTCGCAGGTGAACAGTACCTTCGAAGAGCACTGTCCAGAAAAAGGCCCTAATTCGTTGTTCAAATCACAAATCCAGTGACGGAATTGAAATCAAAAGTCAAAAACGACCAAGAGAACACCCTCAGAGTGAAATCAAAGCCTCAAACATACACCTAACCTTCATCGTATTTGAATCGCAAATTTCCAGTACGGGTTTACGTTTTTTGGCCGTAATTCATGTTTCCAATTTCAAATCCAGGTGCAGAGTTGAAAGCAGAGGTGAAAATCGGCCAAGAAACCCAAAAATCCGAACTCAAAACATCAGCTTTCCATGGATTCAACCTCGCTTACCCTGTACGGACGGAAAAAAGCTGGGACGCGAATGTACCCAGTTGGCACTGGTTTCAAAATATCAAGGGATGATTGCCTAATTACTAAAATGCACTGTATTTACGCTAAAAGTGCTCTATTTTCGCTGAAAACGCTAAATCATAGAGATAAGCCTAAGTATTTGTGACACTCATATCTTGCTGTGTGTTTATCCGTTTGGAGCGTATTATATCTCGTTGGAAAAATAGATCGGGGCTCTAAAGCTATTCTCTAACTTCATTTACAATGGATTAAATGCGATCATATCTTGGTCTTTGTTGTGCCGTTGAAAGAGTTTAATATCTCGTTTGAAAGATCTTACCGAGTTCTAAAACTTGTCTTCAGGCTCTGCTTTCAAAAAATCAAGTGATTATTGCTTAATTACTGAAATACACTGTATTTACGCTAAAAGTGCTCTATTTTCGCTGAAAACGCTAAATCATAGAGATAAAGCTAAGTATTTGTGACACTCATATCGTGCTGTGTGTTTATCCGTTTGGAGCGTATTATATCTCGTTGGAAAGATAGATCGGAGATCTAAAGCTATTGTTCCAACTTCATTTACAATGCATTAATTAAAAGTTACAGATTAACCATATATTCACAAATGTTTCTGATTTCACTCCGAACTCGTGTAGAATTTGATGCGATCATATCTTGCTCTATTTTGTGCCGTTCAAAGCGTTTTATATCTCGTTGGAAACATCTTACCGAGTTCTAAAACTTGTCTTCAGGCTCTGGTTTCAAAATATCAAGGGATGATAGCCAAATTACTAAAATACACTGTATTTACGCTAAAAGTGCTCTATTTTCGCTGAAAACGCTAAAGCATAGAGACAAGGATAAGTATTTGTGACACTCAAATCTTGCTGTGTGTTTATCCGTTTGGAGCGTATTATATCTCGTTGGAAAGATAGATCGGAGCTCTAAAGGTATTGTTCCAACTTCATTTACAATGCATTAATTAAAAGTTACAGATTAACCATATATTCACAAATGTTCCTGATTTCACTCGAACTCGTGTAGAATTTGATGCGATCATATCTTGCTCTATTTTGTGCCGTTGAAAGCGTTTTATATCTCTTTAAAAACATCTTACCGAGTTCTAAAACTTGTCTTCAGGCGCTGGTTTCAAAATACCAAGGGATGATTGCCAAATTACAAAAATATACTGTATTTACGCTAAAAGTGGTCTATTTTCGCTGAAAACGCTAAATCATAGAGATAAGGCAAAGTATTTGTGACACTCATATCTTGCTGTGTGTTTATCCGTTTGGAGCGTATTATATCTCGTTGGAAAGATAGATTGGAGATCTTAAGCTATTGTTCCAACTTCATTTACAATGCATTAATTAAAAGTTACAGATTAACCATATATTCCCAAATGTTTCTGATTTCACTCCGAACTCGTGTAGAATGTGATGCGATCATATCATGCTCTATTTTGTGCCGTTGAAAGCGTTTAATATCTCGTTGGAAGGATCTTACCGAGTTCTAAAACTTGTCTTCAGGCGCTGGTTTGAAAATATCAAGGGACGATTGCCTAATTACTTAAATACACTGTATTTACGCTAAAAGTGCACTATTTTCGCTGAAACGCTAAATCATAGAGATAAGGCTAAGTATTTGTGACACTCATATCTTGCTGTGTGTTTATCCGTTTGGAGCGTAATATATGTCGTTCGAAAAATAGATCGGAGCTCTAAAGCTATTGTTTCAACTTCATTTAAAATGCATTATTTAAAAGTTACAGATTAACCATATATTCACAAATGTTTCTGATTTCACTCCGAACTCGTGTAGAATTTGATGCGATCATATCGTGCTCTATTTAGTGGCGTTGAAAGCGTTTAATATCTCGTTGGAAAGATCTTACCGAGTTCAAAAACATGTCTTCAGGCGCTGCTTTCAAAATATCAAGAGATGATTGCCTAATTACTAAAATACACTGTATTTACGTTAAAAGTGCTCTATTTTCGCTGAAAACGCTAAATCATAGAGATAAGGCTAAGTATTTGTGACACTCATATCTTTCTGTGTGTTTATCCGTTTGGAGCGTATTATATCTCGTTGGAAAGATGGATCGGAGCTCTAAAGCTATTGTTGCAACTTCATTTACAATGATTTAATTCAAAGTTACAGATTAACCATATATTCACAAATGTTTCTGATTTCACTCCGAACTCGTGTAGAATTTGACGCGATCATATATTGCTTTATTTTGTGTCATTGAAAGCGTTTAATATCTCGTTGGAAAGATGTTACCAAGTTCTAAAACCCTTCTTCACGCGTTATTTCAAAATAGCAAGGGATGATTGCCTAATTACTAAAATACATTGTATTTACGCTAAAAGTGCTCTATTTTCGCTGAAAACGCTAAATCATAGAGATAAGGCTAAGTATTTGTGATACTCATATCTTGCTGTGTGTTTATCCGTTTGGAGCGTATTATATCTCGTTGGAAATATAGATCGGAGATCTAAAGCTATTGTTCCAACTTCATTTACAATGCATTAATTAAAAGTTACGGATTAACCATATATTCCCAAATGTTTCTGATTTCACTCCGAACTCGTGTAGAATGTGATGCGATCATCCCTTGATTTCACTCCGAACTGGTGTAGAATTTGATGCGATCATATCTAGCTCTATTTTAAGCCGTTGAAAGCGTTTAATATCTCGTTAGAAAGATATTATCGAGTTCTAAAACATGTCTTCAGGCGCTGGTTTCAAAATATCAAGGGATGATTGCCTAATTTCAAAAATACACAGTATTTACGCTAAAAGTGCTCTATTGTCTCTGAAAACGCTAAATCATAGAGATTAGGCTAAGTATTTGTGACACTCATATCTTGCTGGGTGTTTATCCGTTTCGAGCATATTATATCTCGTTGGAAATATAGATCAGAGCTCTAATGCTATTGTTCCAACTTAATTTACAATGCATTAATTAAAAGTTACAGATTAACCATATATTCACAAATGTTTCTGATTTCACTCCGAACTCGTGTAGAATTTGATGCGATCATATCTTGCTCTATTTTGTGCTGTTGAAAGCGTTTAATATCTCGTTGGAACGGTCTTACCGAGTTCTAAAACTTGTCTTTTGGCGCTGGTTTCAAAATATCAAGGTATGATTTCCTAATTACTAAAATACACTGTATTTACGCTAAAAGTGCTCTATTTTCGCTGAAAACGCTAAATCATAGAGATAAGGCTAAGTATGTGTGACACTCATATCTTGCTGTGTGTTGATCCATTTGGAGCGTATTATATCTCGTTGGAAAGATAGATCGGAGCTCTAAAGCTATTGTTCCAACTTAATTTACAATGCATTAATTAAAAGTTACAGATTAACCATATATTCACAAATGTTTCTGATTTCACTCCGAAATCGTGTAGAATATGATGCGATCATATCTTGCTCTATTTTGTGCCGTTGAAAGCGTTTAATATCTCGTTGGAAAGCTCTTACCGATTTCTAAAACATGTCTTCAGGCGCTGGTTTCAAAATATCAAGGGATGATTGCCTAATTACTAAAATACACTGTATTTACGCTAAAAGTGCTCTATTTTCGCTTAAAACGCTAAATCATAGAGATAAGGCTAAGTATTTATGACACTCATATCTTGCTGTGTGTTTATTCTTTTGGAGCGTATTATATCTCGTTGGAAAGATAGATCGGAGATCTAAAGATATTGTTCCAACTTCATTTACAATGCATTAATTAGAAGATACAGATTAACCATATATTCACAAATGTTTCTGATTTCACTCCGAACTCGTGTAGAATTTGATGCGATCATATCTTGCTCTATTTTGTGCCGTTGATAGCGTTTAATATCTCGTTGGAAAGATCTTAGCGAGTTGTAAAACTTGTCTTCAGGCGCTGGTTTCAAAATATCAAGGGATGATTTCCTAATTACTAAAATACACTGTATTTACGCTAAAAGTGCTCTATTTTCGCTAAAACGCTAAATCATAGAGATAAGGCTAAGTACTTGTGACACTCATATCTTGCTGTGTGTTTATCCGTTTCGAGCGTATTATATCTCGTTGGAAATATAGATGGGAGCTCTAAAGCTATTGTTCTAACTTCATTTACAATGCATTAATTAAAAGTTACAGATTAACCAGATATTCACAAATGTTTCTGATTTCACTCCGAACTCGTGTAGAATTTGATGCGATCATATCTTGCTCTATTTTGTGCCGTTGAAAGCGTTT